>JAJPUD010016003.1:0-18303 GCA_023553655.1 Myrmecobius fasciatus | reverse complement strand
ATATATTTGATCCTTGTTTCTTTCTCTAATTATTTCAAAGTATGTGCAAAGCAGTTGGATATTGTGTCAAAAAGTATCAACAGTATGGTCACTTTTCACAAATACAAATATATATATATATATATATATATATATTTCCATTAATTGCTAAGATGTTGATGTCAAAAAAAGATTTGTCTCTAGAATAGTATGGCATTTTATAAAAAAGAGCACTTCTAAGAATCTGTAGAAATATATTTTTTGTTCTTTTGAAAAATAAATACTATTTAAATTGGGAATACAAAGCAAATCAAAACAATACTTCTCAAAATGGCAGGGCATTGATGTTTTCCATAATGCTTCCTAAAGTGACTATAAGCTAAATGCTTGCATGAAAAAATGACACATTGATTACCTCTCATTGTGTACCTGTATAAGCTTGGAAAATTTTTCCTTTACGGTATAGTTAGCTTTTAGGCTAGGACTGGGCCAGCATAGCTGAATTTTGCTAATAGCTTATGAATACATTAATAAAATAAGAGCTAGCTTTACATGGAGAGCCAAGGCAATTTGTATCAAATAAGTCATGACCTGAATCAACAACAATGATCTGTACACCAAAATCCAAGAACATTTTTTGGGATTGTGCCAAGAAATGATCTGAGAGACAGTCAACCTATTAATGAAATCTGTCGAATCATAGAAAGTTACTAGAAGTCCTTTGAATAATAATATTTCCTGGGTGAGACTCTTAATTGTTCTTGGGAACAGCATATAAATCTGAGACAGACAGACATTATTGCCAATTTCATATGGCTTAAAGGACATAACACACTTTGCATCTTTAGTGTGATCCTCTCCTAAATAAAGATTATTGAAAGCAGAGCCAAAGTTCTCAGTCATCCAGATAGACATCTGTAGAACTTAAGAACTTAGACCTTCAGAAAATAGCCTGGACTGGATTTTTTTAATGACCTTCTAATCTCCTCACACATCTTTATTTAGTGGTAAAGCAGGAAAATACTTTAAAAGGGCATCTGGTTTAGTTTCCTATCTATATGCCTAAATGAATCAAACATGTCTTTTAAAAAAAGAGATATCTTAAAAAATATTTCTATGTATTAAAATTATGTTAATTTTATTTACTTAGTTTCTCTGTTGTATCTCTGTCTCTCTGTCTCTCTTTCTCTCTTTATATATGTTGCTGTCTTTTTCTCTGAAACGGGTCTTCTTCTCTCACCCAGTTTCATATGCTGATCTTATTTCTAGTAGAGATACTTTGATCTGCTCTCATTTCTTCTCTTGTAAGACATTTGATTCTTCCTTGGGCAGTATCTTATCCTGTCATGCTCCAAGTTTCACCATACTGGTGCCAGACTTAGAGAACAGCTTTAGTTCTCTTGGAGCTTAGAATACCCTTGTTCAATATTCCAACAACTTTGGCCATCAGAGTAGCAAAAATGACAGATATATAAAACTGTGTCCAGCCTCCCAAACTCTGCCTTCTTCTTTAGGTCTATTTCTCTTGTTCAGTCCTCTGTGGGATACAAGTAATCATTATTATATAGTAGAAATTGTACCTGTATGAATAGATGAGTTGTCTTAATGACAGACATAAGCCTAGAAAATAAACTCATGTAGCTTCCAACCTGGGCCTGCTGGTACAAATGCTCAGCACAAGAATAAACATCTTTATGAGGATGCCTCAGATTTGTTGAGAGAGAAGATTTAGTGGATATTTATGAGCCTGCATGCTTTGAAGTCCCATGGAACATCATCATAATAATGATAATATCTCATATTTATACAGTGCTTTTAACTTTGAAAAATGTATTCATTTCAACAGTGTCATTTTGATTCTATGAAGTTGTAGATGCAACAATCATGAGTGGTTGTTTCTTATCATATGCATACCATTCTATAGGGAATGCCTTGATGGCAGGTGAAAAGTAGAGCTTTGAAAACCTCATTAAACTCTCATGAAGTTAAGTTTGCTGCACCTGTTGTCATATGTGCAACAGAAGTATCCTTGGATAGCAAATAAAGTAGTACTAAAAAAGAAAGGTATACCCAGAGTCCTATGCAAAGAATACAGCTACTTGTCTTACATTAGCTCCCAAGAGAGTCTAAGTGTTCCTATGAAGAATATTGCTTAAAAATTTATACCCATAACTTATTTTGCTTCAAATCATATCAGTGGAATAATAATGGGGATCATTTATTTTATTTGTAATTTGTGAATAAAACAGGCATTCCCATAACACAATACAATAAAAAATGATTGCACATGAAATTATAACTTTACTATGGACAACTTGCTATTCCATTCAAATATGCAATAAATTTAAATATATAATTACCATGTAATTATCATATCATGTCATATTATATTATATATAAAAAATTACCATTTTCCCCCTTCCTTCCACAACTCCAAGAAATGACATTTCTAGGAGCAGCTAGGTGGTACAGTGGATAGAACACCAGCCCTGAGGACCTGAGTTCAAATCTATTGTCAGACACTTAACACTTCCTGGCTATGTGAGCCTAGGTAAGTCACAAGTCACTTAACCCCAATTGTCTCAGCAAAAAAAAGGCATTTTTTATCTTTTTTTCTTTTTTCATATTTTATCTTTCTTTTTTGCAAGGCAATTGGGATTAAATGACTAGCACAGGGTCAAACAGCTAGTAATTATAAAGTATCTAAGGCTTAATTTGAACTTAGATTCCCCTGATTCTAGGGCCAGTATTCTATCTACTACACTACCTAGCTGTCCTGATTACATTTTATTTTTTAAAACATTTATATGTTTATCTTTAGTTTTTCATCACCTTCTTTTCCAAAAATGACTTTCACCCTAGTCCTCTACCTAAGAAATGAGAGAGGATGTTATATTTTCTCATCTCTTATTTGGGTCTGAGCTTGGTTATAATGTCTACAGCTTTTATAATTATGTGCAATTATAATTTCTACAGAATTTAGAATTTTATTTTCTTATTATTGATGATCTTCCAATTGTTGTGATCATTAAATATATTTTTCCAAGTTCTATTTATTTCACCTCACATCAGTTCATGTAAGTTTACCTATTGTTCTTTGGATTCTCCATCATTTTATTTTGTGTAGTAATATTCCATTATACTCATGTACCACATTTTGTTTAGTCATTTACTATTAGATATACATCTATTTTGTTTTCAGTTCCTTATTATTATAAGAAGTGATGCTATGAATAATTTGGTATATGTGAGATCTTTTGTTCAATCTTTCACTTCTTTGCAGCAATCAGGACCTTTGACCAGAACCCTGAGCATTGTCCCCTCCCAGATTCATTCATTTATTTAGTTAGTTATTTGGGGGGAAGTAGATGAAAGAGAAGATTCTTTCCCTCAATTGCTACCTAGTCTTAATCACTAAATGGGTACAGCCTTAGTCTAACTGAGACCTGTTGAAGACCTTAAGCTTAAAAAGGCCAAGGTTTTCCATTGTATTCAGGGCCATTCCAATCATCCTGATCTATATCTGGTCATTGGACCCAGGTGGCTCTGGAGGGGAAAGTGAAGCAGGTGACCTTGCATAGTCCTCCCTCATTTAAATCCAATTCACTTGCTTGTCATGGCATCACCTCCATGATGTTATGGCTCTCTTCAAGAATGAAGAATAAACAAAAACCTCCTTGCAGCATTTTCCTATCAGTAGAACTCTAGGTCAAATGGTGTTAATCTTTTAATTACTTAGCAGAACTATAAATGGCACTCCAAAATTCCTGAATTGATTCTCATTAGTGTGACTCCTTTCAAAATCCAGTCTATGCTACTATTCTGTATGAAGGGAATATCACTTAGAAAAGAAATTAAGGAGACTTGCATTTATACATAGTGACTTTAAAATCTTATTTTTATTGTTTTCATGTTACTTTTATTTTTGAATACATCCTTCATTCCTCTCCTAACCAGAAATCCATTGTAGTAAGATATAAATAGGGCTGGACCCATGATTTCATTGGCATAGTGAATTTCCTGGTGAAAAAATTCCCTTTACCAATAAGGGTCAGCATTTTTTTTTTTTGAAATTTACAGTCTTTGAGTCTTGCTTAGAGAAATGAGAAGTTAAGTGATAGAATTTTCCTTATATTATTAATAAGGCTAGCTGTCTTTTGCTTTTCATTATCCCTTGTAAAAATTTTTTTGAGAGACAGACACAGAGACAGTCACAGAGACAGAGAGACAAATAGAGATACAGAGAGGCAGAAAGGAGAAAGAGAGAGAGAAAATAATGGAAAATCAATCAACACATTAATTCTACCTGATGGTACATGCAATATTTCACATTTGTAGTCCCTCTACTCTGAAAAAAAAAGGAAAGACAAATCATTTTCTCTAGTTTTCTTCAGAGACAACCTTGGTTATTATAATCATAGTTTCATATTTATTTGCATGTTCCTCTAATTTGTATCATCATCATCATTATCATCATCCCTAACATTTATATGGCACCTATAAAATACCAGCCACAATATTAAGTGTTTTATAATTATTATCTCATTAGATCCTCACAGCAAATATAGAAAGTAGGTGCAAATGAGGAGACTGAGGCAGAGATAAGTGATTTGTCCAGGTCATATGGATAATAAGTATCTGATATCATATTTGAGCTCAGGTCTTCCTGGCTCCTGGTCAAGCTCTTTATCCACTGTACTACTTAGCTATCCCATTGTAATTATTTTATACATAGTTTCCTGACTCTGTTCACTTCACCCTCCATCAATTTACTGTGTGTCTTCACAGGTAACTTTGGATTCTTCATATTCACTATTTCATATAGCACATGATATCCAAATAAATTGATGTAGCATCATTTATTTATCCATTTCCCAATAGATGGATACCACTTTGTTAACCTTTTATTTCCAAATAAGTGTCGTGTCTTATAAGAATAGAATCTTGATGCAACTCAATTGTCTAAATTTGAAATTGAGGTAAAAGCCAGTGTAAACCCTGATGATATTGCAGAGTTCATGTGTAGATCAGCCATGTGCTATGATATATATCTAGGCTGCTTTTGTTTTATATAGCATTTTTACAATAATCACAGATGGAGCTGAAAAAATACTGGTATACCTTGGAATAAAAAACATTTTTTTTCCTGAGCATTGGCATTTGACCTAGCCCCTAAAAGAGGCCATACGTGAGAGGGCTTTTAATAAATATTATTTGATAGTGATTATTTTCTAAGGCATCAAGTTCACCTCCCAAGTGATCTGTGGATATGAGTTAATTACTACTTAGCAGCAGTCCATTATGCATTTTGCATGCCCAGGGTTTGTGTATGCTGCCAATAGGTAAAAAAAAAATTAATATCCTATAACCAAAATGCCTGAAAAGACTGCCCTATCATCACTCTTACTGGTGATTCTGTAAGCTACTCTAAAATTAGGTTTTCACTCTCCTTCATTTAATATGGCTTGTAGCCTGAGTCCAAAAAATGTACCAGATTGGATGGAGGTAAAAGGTAGTAAAAATAAATGAAATCACCATTCTCTGCTACTTTGTTATTCACCCAGCATAAGTTGTTATTTTCTGTCAGCAAGGGTCCATTTGTAAAGCTGGTAGGTGGGGTGATGGAGGAGTGGGCAATCCCAAACATAGATCAAATCCTCGAGATTCTGCATCAACTTTAAACTGATCCTTCAAGGAAGTTGTACGAGGCTATATCGCTTCAACCTGTTCTGAAGACTAGTGTTACTGGATATTGGAAAGATGCGACTCTAGATAATCATAAAATTCACATTTTATTTTAAATAAATATTTTAAAAGGTATCAAGTGAAAAATCTTCTCTACAATGATTACCCATTATCTACTGACTCTGATATTCAAGACTATCTGACATTAATCAGCTTTCTGGCTTTGTTATATTATTACTGGTCTTCATATGTTCTACATTCTAGGCAAACCAGAAGAATGACTTTGTCCTGTTTCAAATCTGTTTTCCCTTGTTTTAGGCCATTTGGTTATGCTGTTCCTTATGGGTAGTACAGAACATCCTTATCTCCATCCCAATTTCTGTTGCAGTTTTTTTTTTAAAGACTCAAAAGAATTTCTACTTCCTCTCTGAAGCTTCCAACCCCAGCCAAAAGCAATTGCTTCCTCGGTACATTTTAGGAAACTTTGCTTACAAATTCTCTTCACACACATTCCAATCTTTGAATTATAGCTATATGTATAGATCTTCTTCCCTTGCATTACACTGCACACTCCTGAGAGAAGAGTACATGCCATATGCAACTTTGTACCTCTAGGGGCATAACACCATGCAGGTAGTTGGTACTTAATACACATCTCTGACTTTAACACACATATATAAGTGGTGAGGTGAAGAATACTTGTTTAATTGTTTAGATTCACATTTTAGTTTGCAACAGTTTATATGTCAGGAATAAAAATCTGGCCCCTTTGGAACAAACTAGGTTGTAGCCTTACTGAGATAGTTAAAAGAAACACTAGGTGTCTCTCTATAAACACACAGACACGCGAAAAACTCAAAACCATCGATGAGAAAAGTAGCTAAGTGCAGATGGGATCTTAGAAATGGATGTGGGGAGATGGTTTATGACAGTTGAATTTGAGAATTGGTTGAGGGTATTCACTGCTCAAGGTGAGTAATCAGGAAGGTCCTAGATTATTTTATAAAAGGGGGTGAAGGACTTCCATTAATAAAAATGACTTGTTTTAAGATGAGAGAAAGATGAAATAATTTTCTCAAGGAAGAGCTGATAAAAAAAGGCTTGTTTAGAATATTCCATTAGGTGTATACCAAAGGGATTATTTTATGATGAATGTTTACTGAGCACCATCATAAAAATGTTATTTTTAATAATAATAATTGTAAAATTTAGTAGCTCTGACTATATGCCAAGCATCATGCTAAGCCCTCGTATAATTATTATATCATTTGATTCTCACAACGACTATATTAAGTAGGTGATATTATCATACACATTTTATAGACGAGGAAACCTAGGCAAACATAGAAGTGATTTGCCCAGCACCACACAGCTACTAAGTGTTTACGGTCAAATTTGAATTCAGAGTTTCCTAGTTTCAAATCTGGCATTCTATTCATTGTATTACTTCAAACCAAAGGAACAGAAGCTTAATTTCTTAAATTAACAAGTAAACTTTGCTTTTAAAATAAAAATAAAAAAAGAGAATAGAATCCCACTAGAAAAGAAAAGGATACTAGGACATGGCTTTGCATATCTTGCAACCCTGTATGCAAACCTATGCTATCAAGTTAACTATCTGTACTTAGGAAATTTTAAAAAATTAATGCTTAAACTATATGATATATGTTTTTTGTTTACAAGAATAAAGATGATTATCTTATGTGATTGTTAAAAATACTGAATATTCTTTTCTTTTAAAAGTTAAGTGTTCTGGGTTCATGATCTAGATATAAAGAGGGATTTGTAAGCAAGTTAGAGGAATGTAATATAGTTTATCTCTCAGACCTGTGGAGATGGAATAAATTTATGTCCAAAGAAGACCTGGAACTCCTAATTGAACACCAGATGGATAATTTTGATTATATTAAGTTAAAAAAGTTTCTGTACAAACAAAACTAATGCAGACAAGATTAGGAGGGAAGCATCAAACTGGGAAATCATCTTTACATTTAATGGTTCTGATAAAGGCCTCATCTCTAAACTATATAGAGAATTGTCTCATATATATAAGAATTCAAGCCACTCTTCAATAGATAAGTGGTCAAGGGATATGAACAGACAATTTTCAGATGATGAAATTAAAACCATCTCTAGTCATATGAAAAGTTGCTCCAAATCACTATTGATCAGAGAAATGCAAATTAAGACAACTCTGAGATACCACTACACACCTGTCAGATTGGCTAAAATGACAGGAAAAGATAATGATGAATGTTGGAGGGGATGTGGGAAAACTGGGACACTAATAAATTGTTGGTGGAACTGTGAACGGATCCAACCATTCTGGAGAGCAATTTGGAGCTATGCTCAAAAAGTTGTCAAACTGTGCATACCCTTTGACCCAGCAGTGTTTCTACTGGGCTTATATCCCAAAAAGATCTTAGAGGAGGGAAAGGGACCCACCTTGCAAGAATGTTTGTGGCAGCCCTTTTTGTAGTGGCTAGAAACTGGAAACTGAAGGGATGCCCATCAATTGGAGAGTGGCTGAATAAATTATGGTATATGAATATTATGGAATATTATTGCTCTGTAAGAAACGACCAGCAGGACGATTTCAGAGAGGCCTGGAGAGACTTGCATGGACTGATGCTGAGTGAAACGAGCAGAACCAGGAAATCATTATACACGGCAACAAGAGTATTACATGATGATCAATTCTGATGGACATGGCTCTCTGAAACAAAGAATTGTCTCAAACCAGTTCCAATTGTTCACTGAAGAAAACCATATACACCCAGAGAGAGGGAAATGAAATATGGACCACAACGTAACATTTTCATGATCTCTATTGACATTTGTTTGCAATGTGTTGCCTTTCTCTGATTCTTTTTTTTTCTTGTAGATAGGATTTTTCTTGCATAACTTCTCAAGCATTTCAACATTATTAACATGTAGTGGACTTCCTGCCATCTAGGGGAGGGGAGGGGACTGGGGGTAAAATATGTAATGGAAAGCTTTGTAAAGATCATTGTTGGGGAACTACCCATACATATGTTACACAAATAAAAAGCTTTAATTAAAAAAAAAGTAAGTGTGCTAAATTTATGATTTTCTTAATTTTCTATTTCAAAAAGTTTGTCTCACTTCTTTTTGTGCATGCCCTCAAAATTTTTTGTCATGGCCTGAAAGAATTGAAGCTCACTGAGAGTAGGGATTCTTTTTTTAAAAAAAAATATTTATATTGCTATATCTAGTAAAGTGTCTGACATCTAGTTGGGCATTTTGTAAATGGTTTAGGGTTGATTTGTTTGCCCATTGATTTGTCAAGAAGGAAGAACTTATTCTAAGAACTTACCCCTTTGAAGTGACAGAAATGTCATGGGTAGATGAAAGGAATGGTGTGCTTATATTGTCATCAGCCTTGGCTGCCTGATCTTGTCTTGTATGCCAGATTTCTCCTTCTGCTTATTTTAAGGAAATACTGATCCTTATTCCATGCTTGACTAATGAATCAGTGAATCACTGAAAATGCTCTTTAGCATTTCTTTGGTCCAAATTCAGAAATCATTGTTTTACCATGGTTTAAACAGGAGAAATAGCAGACTCATTAACAAAGACAGAAAATTGGCAAATATCTAATAAAATAGGAAATATTGTAATGTTGTCTTATTCCAAAACCTTCTATTCTACATAATTCTATTATTGCCCCCAAAGAAAAGGGAACAGTTTATAACAATATTAGAGACACTAATCCCCACAGCCCAATTTCAGTCAAAGAACTGAAAGATTTAAATAGGCTTTTTTCCTCCTTATGATGAATTCAAAATTTCAGCCCAGAGTAATCATTCCATCTTTTAAAGTACACCAAGGGAAACCCCATGAGCTCAAAATTCAAAAGGCCAAGTTGAATCTAGTTTTCAAACCTGGCAAGATTCTTTCCAATGAAAGGTAGCCAAGCAGCAAAGATTTCTCAGACAATTTTGTAGAAATTTATTTGGCAGGGCACAAAGAATGGAAAAATTTAATTAATGGATGTTCTACTTCAGAGAACAAGAAGTAAGAGCAGCTATTACTTAGTGTAAATGGATTTCTGATCCTATGAATCTTGGAAAAGATTCTTGAGGAATCTTCAGGTAGAGATGAAAATTCCTTAAAGAGGAACTTTCATTTTGTCTTTGAATTCCCAATATTTGGTACACATAAGATACTTAATAAAAGCTTGTTGAAAAAGTGAATACATGATATATTATTATGAACATAAGGAATAAAAGATAAATAGAATCGAAGGAAGAAAGGTAGGAATGGAGGAAGGAAGAAAAAAAGAAAGGAAATAAGCATTAAGTTTTTACTATGTGCCAGGCACTGTGCTAAGTATTTTACAAATATATCATCTGATCCTCATAAAAGCCTTATGAGGTAAGCAATGTTATTATGTACATTTAACAAAGGATAAAACTGAAATGGATTGAATTTAAGTGACTTATCTAGGATCACACATTTAATAGCTTTCTGAAGATGGATTTAGATTTAGGTCTTTCTCACTTCAAAACCAATATTCTAATGCCATGAGAGAAGCTTCTAAAGATTAAATTAGTTAGGTTTTAATGTCACAATCATAATATTAAGTAGAAAATGACACTGACTGGTGGCAAAATAATGAACAAAGGTCTCTTGGGAACTATAATGTACATTTTAGAGCTGTTTTGTGAGAGATCAGGCCTATCTATAGTGTTATTGATATGATGAATTACCTGATAAAGTGTGGAGCAGCTAGGTGGTGCAATGGATAAAGCATGAAATGAGGAAGATCTGAGTTCAAATCTGCTCTCAGATACTTACTAGCTATGTGACTCTGGAAAAGTCACTTGATCCTATTTGCCTCAGTTTCCTCATCTGTAAAATAATCCTGAAAAGAGAATGGAAAATCACTCCAGTATCTGTGCCAAGAAATCTCCAAATGGGGTCACAAAGTCAGATGAGACTTTAAAAAAAACATGCCCCAAACCCAAAACCAACCAACCAAAAATACCTGAACAATAACAGTAATTAGAATTAGAGTGCTGGGCCTGAAATTTGGAAGACCAGAGTTCAAATGCAGTCTTAGATCCTTATTAGCTGTATGATTCTTGTTAAGTCACTTACCCTCCTTTTATCTCACTTTCCCCAACTATAAAATGGGAATATTAATAGAATCTACTACATAAGGTTGTTGTGAGGATCAAATGAGATAATACTGATAAAAAGCACTTAGCACAGTGTCTGGCAATTAGTAGGCACCAAGTGAATACTTATTCCCATTTGATGAGGACATCAATCAATCAATCTATCAATGTATATGGACTCTTTATCTGCAATTTATTCCCTTAGATGCAGGACTTCTTAAACAGTTTCTACTTGTGACCCCTTTTCAGCTGAGGAATTTATATGCTACCCCAGGTATATAAGTATATAAATTATCTAGACAAATCAAACAATTACTGATAACAAATCAAAATTTCATGACCCCAACATTCAGTTACAAAACTTCATATGGGGTCATGTTTAAGAAGTTGGGACTTAGAGAATGGCTTGAAGGGCACTTAGTGGTTTAGTGACTTGCCCTTGTCTAGGATCACACTGTCAACATATATCAGTAGCATAACTTGACCATCTCATGCCTGGACTATTGCAATGGTCTACTATTGGTCTCCCTTCTCCAAGTCCTTATCCACTCTGGTGTATCTTTCACTCAGCTGCCATATTGATTTTCCTAAAGCATGGGTCAATAAACTCCAAAGACTCTTATTATTTCTGAGATCAATAAAGTCTTCTGTTTAGCTTTTAATGCCCTTTACAGCTTGTCCCTCTTTTACCCTTCTAGTCTTTAAACACTTTGCTCCCCTCTAAGCATTCTGTGATCTTGTGAAATTGGTCTGCTTGCTGTTTCTTGCATACAACATTCCATTTAATGATTCAGGTCATTTTTTCTGTCTGTCCAATATGCATGCACCTCACTTTTTACTCACCTCCACCTTCCATGGATTCCTTCAAATCTCAGCTAAAATGTAACCCTCTATATCAAGCCTTATCAGTCTTTCTTAATCTTAATGCCTTTCCTTTGTAGTTACCTCCATTTTATCTTGTATTCTGTTTGTAAATAGGTTGGTTGCCTTATCCTGCCTCATGCATTAAAATGTGAGCTCCAGGATAGCAGAGATTGTTTGTTGTTTCATTGTTTATTTGGGATTATTTTTCATTTGTTTTTACTTTCTTTGTATACTCAGGGTTTAACACAGTGCCTGACAACCAATAAGTGCCCAATAAATGATTATTGACAATTCTTAGGCTATACTTTATATTCAGTATGTGCTGATGTCTCTACAGAAAATTAATGTTCCTGAATAAACAAAAGCTTTCTTGATTCCCTTTGTAAATAATGCAGTGAAAAGAACAATGAACTGGAACCAGAAACAATTATATTCTGATTTTATCCAAGCTCTGACATTAGTTACTTATGGTTTTTATGTGCAAACTTAGAATCATGGGATTTTATAATCAGGACTGACTTTGGAGGTCATTTAATCAACTCTTCTGTTTTACAGATAAGAAAATGGACAAAATACATTAAATGATTATCTCAAGATTAATGTAGTTAAAATTCATGGCAAAGCCAGGACTGCAATCCAAATTATTGGACTCTTTTATTGATACTTTCCCCCCGTATTACTTGCTATCTTGAACTTACAATCTCTGTCCATTTCCTCAAATTTAATGGCTCGGTATGAAGATAGAAGTCATAGAACAATGGTTCAAATGTCAATGCCATTCTGGAAAAAATTTAGAACTCTACCTAAAAGTCTATAAAATGATATATCCTTTGATGCAGTTATTCTGCTATTAAAGATCAAAGAAAGAAAAAGAACCTATATTCACAGAAGTGTTAATAACAGCTCTTTTTGTGTGACAAAGAATTAAAAATTGAGGGGATGATTATAAATTGGGGAAGATCTGAATAAATTTTGGTATACAATTGTGAAGGAATACTATCAGAAATGATGGGGGAAATGATTTCAGAAAAACTCATGAAGACTTATATGAGTATATGTAAAGGGAAGTGTACATAAATAGGAAAACATTGTGCATAGTAGCGGTAATATTGCAACAATGAAGCAATCTCCATTGTACTGATCTATGTGTTGCCTCTAAACTCAGATAGCTCTGGAGGAGAGAGTAAGGCTAGTGACTTTGCACAATGTGCCTCACTTAAATCCAGTTCACTCACAAGACATAGATCACCTTCCTGATGTCATGATGTCAAGGTCCTCTTCTAGAACAAGGACAAACAACAAATAAGAGCAATGTTGTAACAACATTCAGTTGTAAAAGACTTAGCTACTCTGATCAATATAATATTCCAAAACAATTCAAAAGAACTCATGATGAAAAAGATGCTGTCAATCTCCAGAGAAAGAACTAATAGCCTGTGAGTGCAAAGCAGAACATATTTTCTTTCACTTACATTTTTTTCTTGTCCCCCCATCCTGAAAGGTGGCTAATATGTTTTGCATGACTACATATATATAATAGGTATTGTATTTCTTTACTTTTCAATGGGTTGAGGAAGGGTTGAAGGAGGAGAGAATTTGGAACTGAAATTTTAAAAAAATTAAAAATAATCTCATTTCAGTACCTATCTTTAATAATATCTACTTTAAAAACTATTTTAAAATGTTTCTTTTATTCTAAAATTCTACAATTCTTTAATTCAATGATTTTGAATGTTATTATAAATGTTTTTTCAACTAGAAATGTCATAGCTTTAGCTTTCATTAAGGGAGGAATAGCATCTAGGAAACAGGGAAAAGTTCATTTTTACTCTGTCCTAGTCAGACCAGATGTGGAATATTGTGTTCAGTGTTGGGTAGCAAACTGGAATAAGTTTAGGGAACGATAACCATTATAGTGAGGGAACTGGAATCTCTTCAGGTTTTGCCACCACTTCCTTTAACCCTTGTAGTCATTTTCTCCTCCTGATGAGTTCTTCCTGGAACCTTTTGAGAAAAGGTTCAAAACAATCATGTTTTTTTCTCCAGACTTTGCCTCTGTGACCTGGCTTTTTATTTTTAATATATAGTCTTTCTCAAATAATCTTTAAGGTTTTTATGGGGAGGATTATTTTTCTTTCTGAGTATGTTTGTATCCCCAGCAGTTAACATAGTCTCTAGTGCTTAGTGTTGATAAATATTTGTGGACTTGACTTGAAACAAGAGGATTGGTAAAAGGAACTAACAGTATTCAAATATTTGGTGGGTTGTCTATGGAATATTATTAAATTTCATTTAAGCACCATCCATTAATTTGATGACTCTTTGTGCAAAGGCATTTAGCTAATGGGCTAGAAATGTAAGACAAAATGGGAAAAAATCATCCTGGCTTTCCAAGGATTGTACATTCTATTAAGTTTCATTCTGCTTGACCACAGACAATAGAACTAGGATCCTGGGAGATAGAAGCCAACAAGAAGCTTATACAATTAAAAAAAATTAAGTTGCATAGACTTCAAAGAAAACCACACACACACACACACACACACATACACACACACAGAGAGAGAGAGAGAGAGAGAGAGAGAGAGAGAGAGAGAGAGAGAAGAGAGAGAGAGAGAGAGAAAGAGCTAGAAATGAATTATTCTCTAAGTAAAAGGAAATTGATGGAGTGGAGGGAAGGATGGAGTATATTCTAGGTGAATCCATATAAGCTCTAAGGATCCTTATCCCAACTCTGACTTTCAGAGAAAAGAGTCTAGGGTATTGGAGGAGGATTACATCTCTTCCTTGAGGATATCAGGGTACCCTTTGACTTAATGCAGTTGTCTTTCTCTAGGTTTGTTGTCTTTCTCTTGAACCACAGGTCCTAGGATCCACTAATATTCTTTTTCCCTAAGATTATCAGTTGAGATTACTTTTTCAGTCAGTCTTAGTTTTTTAGAAGTGGGTATTTTCTAAGGTCTGATAATAAGAACAATTGATACAATAAGTTTTCTTAATGATTCATGAAAGGTCCATCTTTAAAATACACACACACGTACACATACACAATCAAGTTTTGTGACTGTGAATCATTAAATAATGAAGAATTGAAGTTAAAAATTACCTGAAGGAAAATGGAGAGATATAGAGAATGTATGAGTAATCTGGAAGAAAAACAGCGTGGAGTTCATTAGAGAAATATATGACCGAGAAAAACAAAATAAAAGACTGGTGACAAATTCCAATCCAATCATATTGAATTCAATTGAGTTCAACTAAATTTATTAAGCACCTGCAATATACCAGGCACTATGGAAATTTTAGAGATACAAATGAAAATTAAGATAATCTCTGCTTTCAAGGATTTTACAATCTGATGGGGAAAGATAACACCTAAAAGGAAAGTGGAAAGAGATGGGGGAAGGGTGAAACATCAAGGGATGTCCTTCTCAGGACAGCAATAATTAGCACAATTAATAATCAGTAATTATTAATGTAATTATGACATAATGTGTTTAATTATTTTATCATATATTATATTAAATATGTATTATATAGCATATATTAATTATGATTTATAGCACATATGACATGGTATTAATTATGATATAATTAGTAATTAGCATAATATTAGACATTAGAGGAGAATAGACAGTGAATAGCAAGTGTGAATTCTTTGGATAGGAATTAGAAGAGATGAGCTCTAATTCTCTTTCATTTCTGTGATTTGACAAAAATAAATTCTAGATTATAACCTCTTACAGAGTAGAGACAGTACCCTACTCATCTTTTTATTGCCTTTAATTCCTAGAATAGTGTTGTGTACATAGTAGGTATTGAGTGAGGGTCTGTTCAGTGAGTTAGCAAATGAATTCTGATGGAGGGAACACATATATTGTGTAGAGTGGTTTTTTGTTTCTGTTTTTTTGCTAATTTTAGATACCCAGAATAGCTAATACGTAATGAAGTCTCTAAGCAATAAGAATCTTGAATTTGACATTTTGTATGCCTTACATGGAAAGTCTGCATTTTTAAAATACAGGTCATTTTTTAGTGTAACCAAGACTTCCAAAAAGCATCTGAAAAATGTCTTACTATGTATAAAACCCTCATTTTCCCCTATGGTTGGATAGCTCAAAAATAGATGAATAGATTTTCTGAAATTTTCCAAGAAAATCACTCCTGAGTTAAACCAATTTTCAGTCCAGAGAGTAATGGGTTGAAAATATGAAGTTCTGAAATGAGGATATTTGTTGCTTTAGTAAAACTGCCTTTTCAATCATCAAAATAGCATTGTTATAACACTATGAATGCAATATTTTGAGTTGGAATCTAGAAATTTAATTTCATTGTGGAATGACTCAAAATCATTCCTGGTGGATATATTGAACATTTCTATTACTGATAGGCCAACTACAGTTCTGGTGTATTTCTCTTGGGTACTTCTCTTAGGGCCTTACTTTTTATAATCAAAAATATATTTTAAAGTGTATTTTTTGCAGGGGAATGGAGTGGAGAATAGATGGGAAGGAAGTGATAGTTTGTATGTTGGGGAAAGCAGGATTGGTATTGATTCTCATTACAACAGTCAATCAGTTGTTGTAAGAGATATTAAACATTAAAAATGATGATTTCAGGCAATTATACCTTTGGAATTATGTTGTGTCAAGAAGAATCAGAATGACTTCTCTGATAAAAAGCCTATTCCCATCATGGTGTATAGTATTTTCTTTTACCTGAAGGACTATGGGATTTGATCTCTTCTTTGCAACCACAGACTCCTTTTGGAAAAGAAAGTTGCTGCCAACACAGTAAATAGAGTGCAGGATTTAAAATCAAGATCAACTTAAGTTCGAATCTTCCCTCATATTAGTTGTGTGATTCTAGACAAATTACAACTTATTTTGGCCTCAGTTTCCTTATGTTTAAAATAGGATATCATTACCTGCCTCAGAGAGTGAGATCAAATTAGATAACATATAAAGCTCTCTACAAGGGCAGCAGTTGGTGTAGTTGATAGAGCACCAGCCCTGAAATCAGGACTTTAAATTTCAAATTTGACCTCAGACACTTAAAACTTCCTGGCTGTGTGACTCTGGGCAAGTCACTTAAACCCCAATTGCTTCAGCAAAAATAAATAAATAAAAATTTTTAAAAAAGCATTTTGCAAGCCTTAAAGTACCATATAAATGTTTGTTATTATTATTACTTGAAATAAAACTAGATTTCTTAAAATTAAATGTTGAAATATTCAACCTTCTTTAAAAAATCTATTTAGAAAGTTGACTTCTGATAAAAAATATTTAAAAATTTAATGTTTCAGTTCTTTATTAATGACAATTCCCATCTATACTCTTCAGTACTCTAAAATAATGCAAGGCAACTAGCCTTTAATTTCAATAAAAGTTCATAGGAAAATGCAAAAATATACTAACATGCCTTTTGAAATATCACATTTTATAGGCATTATTTCATATCATTAATGTTTATTTCAAATACTCCCAAATAAAATGAACTTCTAAGAATGCTTTTTTCTCCCTACTCTAGTATGTAGTCATTTTCAAATCTACTTTTCCATCTCATCTGTTCTATGAACCTTTTTTTTTTGGTCTTTTTATCCCTCGTATTTTTCTTAGTTATTCTATATATTAGTCAAATTACATGACTACTGACAAATTCATATTCTAGTAGTATCTCTGCATTTCTAAATTAAATGCTGTTTTTATTTTTCTGCTAAATCTAGATTTGTTGGGTTTTTTTGCCAGTGCATTCTGATGATTTTATTGTTGTTGTTGTTCAATTTTGACTGTCTTAGATCCTTTTCTTTTTTATTTCTATAAGATTTTGCAAATGATATTCATTTAAGTCCAAGTAAATATCTAAGGGATGGATAAATCCAGTCCTGAATTGTCTATTGAGCTCTAGTTTCTTATGTCCAAATACTTTTTGGGTATTTCCTGTGTTATTTTCTCAAACCCTAAATTTTAACTCCCAAACCAGTCTTTCCTCTGGAATCTCATTTCTTTTGATGGAACAAACATTCTCTAGGTCAGCCTGACTTGTAATATCTTGTTAGCTGTCATCTTAGGTTAATATTATTTTCATATTATCTCTTCATCTCTTCCACGAACTCCATTGCTATTCCCTCCATAGTTATAGCATTCATTATCTTTCAGGAGATCAAAAAAACACCAGATTTGGTATCAAAGAATCTTGGTTCAAATTTCAGCTTTACCTCTGACTACCTATGTTACCTTAGCCAAACTATTTAATATCTTTGGTTCTCAATTTCTTTCTGTGTAAAAATGTGGAAGTTGAATGAGGTAGCCTCTAAGGTATTCTCTTCACATATTTTCTTACCCTACCATTATTAGAATAGTCTCATAGGGTTGTCATAACATCAGAAAATGTGAAGGACCCAGAAAATAAGAATATAAATAAGTACCTTCTCGTTTGTCAAGAAATCTACTGTTCTACATAAAGGAACATAATATTGTAGAAAATATTCCCTTTGATTAATGGAAATTATAAGATAGAATCCTTGTTTCACAGATACCCTTTAATTCTCCAGAAGAGTTAATTTATTAAATGATGTGTTCTAGATTTGAAAGGGGCTCATTTATCTTCCATGATGAAATCATTTTATATT
>JAJPUD010016002.1:18010-35455 GCA_023553655.1 Myrmecobius fasciatus | reverse complement strand
AAAAAAAAAAAAAAGATTAGTGGCCCATCAATCTAGGTGGAAGTGATCTAAAATCAAATGGGGGCAGAATATCATTTATAAGAAATATTCAAAGGAAAATAGGAATTCGGACCCGAATAGAAATAGAGGATCAAGGAAAGTGGAGAATTTAAGGGTCGAACATCCAAAGCCCAGAAAGTCTGGTCCAAATCCTTGAATTATCTTTACCATTGATTCTTGTGAGAATAAATTAATTCTAAGACCTCCTGGGGAATTCGTATCCATTTGGATCCTTTTAGAATAGTCCAAGGGATCACAAATTGAATTTGTATCTTGGGATATATAACCTGAAGCAGACCTCATTATACAGTTTCATTGGTCTGAGCAAATCTTAGCACTCTTTGGATAAGGAGTGACCCAAGAATGAACTGGACAATTCTAAATTCCAAGGGCTGCCATTTTTCAAATGTAGATTGGGTATTCTTTGCTTTAGGGATTTTCCTGATTTGGCAGTGAGTTCTATTATGTTTTAGGAGGTAGAGAATAAAAAAAAAGGCACTATATGACAATACATCCATTTGATGAGATGTTCTGTGGAATGATTCAAGAAGCACCACAGAAGAGCAGTTTTGTTATTGCAAGTTTTCATGGCATTGAAGAATTATCAGTCTAATCCAGAAGATGGATTGTTCCAAGTATAAAAGATTTTAATTCCTTGTCCATTCAAACAAGCTCCTTCCCTTATCCAATTAAAAAAAATAGTTTTTCAATTCCCAGTTGAACTGTGTGCATTTAATGGATAGCATCAAGTCCTTGCTTTATGTTTTATTTTACTTATCTAAAGGTATTTCTACTACATGTTATAATACTGCATTTAGTTCAACATTCCTAGAGTCAACTCAGTACAGGGAGATGAGCTCAAATTCATATTGAACTCCTAGATCAGTCCCATTCCACTTTCACACACATAGGACAGACCACTGAAGCACTGGAATTCCAGGGACAGATTTCTTTCCTTTCCTACTTTCTTAAAAACACCCTCCCACCTCCAATCCCCCACCATCTTATGGTTTTATGATTATCAGGGCAAAACAAGATGTCACTGTGATTTTTTTTAAGAGTTTAGATTTTATTAACATGAACATCAAGCAGCTTTAAAGCTTAACTATTAGTGTTTCTTGCCTTATATCTGGCTAACTTCTTTTCCTCCTATGTCAGTGTGATCTGTATTGTCTGGCCATTAATGTAAGTGGTTTTTTTTAAGAGTTCTGATTTTATTAACATGAACATCAAGAAGATTTAAAGCTTAACTATTAGTGTTTCTTGCCTTATATCTGGCTAACTTCTTTTCCTCCCTATGTCGGTGTGATCTGTATTGTCTGGCCATTAATGTAAGCTAAGAAGCTTAAGCTTAACTATTAGTGTTTCTTGCCTTATAATATCTGGCTAACTTTTTTTCCTCCCTCTGTCAGTGTGATCTGTATTGTCTGGCCATTAATGTAAGCTAAGCAGCTTTAAAGCTTAACTATTAGTGTTTCTTGCCTTATAATATCTGGCTAACTTCTTTCCTCCCTCTTTCAATGCCGATGTAATCTGTATTGTCTGGCCATTAATGTAAGCTCTTGGGGGACTTCTTGGTTAGCCCGATATAAGATGTTAATTAACTCCTCAGCAATTTTCCAGTCATTTTTAGTAAGTAAGGTGATTGCTTCTCCCGATTTTCCAGCTCGTCCCGTAAGTCCAATCCTGTGGATATACACTTCGATGTTTCGAGGGAAATCGAAATTAAAAACATGGGTGATATCCAGAATATCAAGACCACGTGATGCTAGATCTGTTGATATTAAGATTTTCACCACCCCTTCTTTAAATTCATTTAATGCTTGTTCCCGGTCATTTTGTTCCCTATTACCATGTAGTGACTGCACAGGTATGCCCTGGATGCTCAGGTCCCTAGATATATCATCAGCAATCAGTTTTCTGTCTATAAAAATAATCACTTTTTCTTCTGGTTTCATCGAATCAATAAAAGAATGGACTATGCCTCGTTTCTCTTGTTCTGTAGTTATGATTATTTTTTGTTTCACGGTATTTACTGCAGCTAAATCCAGGGTGCCAACATAAATGATCATTGGATTCTTCAAATATTTCTGAGAAAGACGATGAACAGCATCAGGCCAGGTTGCACTGATCATTATTGTCTGTCTATCTGGCCATATATCCAATAAAATTTTCAAGATCTGGGGCTCAAATCCCATATCCAACATTTTGTCAGCCTCGTGTAGAACCAGTTAAGTTATGGTATTAAGCGTGATGAAATCATTCGACTGAAGATCACTGAGCCTGCCAGGGGTAGCGATGACAATATCCACACCTTTGCTAACACGTTCAATTTGACTTCTTCTGTCCCCACTACCATATATACAAATACTTGTCATATCCTTATATGTATATTTTTTTACATTCACTTTTAATTTGGATAGCTAATTCTCTTGTTGGTGTGAGGACTAACATTCCTGGACTACCCCTTTTCTCCCGGGCCACAGGCTGGTGATCAAGATGTATAAAACCTGGCATGAGATATGCTAATGTCTTCCCAGTACCTGTCTGGGCAATGCCGATTAGATTGATTCCTTTTAATATTATTGGCCAAGCCTGAGACTGAATTGGTGTAGGTCTGGTGAAACCTACTTTCTCCATATTATCCATAACTTCAGGATAATGTTCAAATGCATCTTCAAATTTGCAAACAGGGTGTGGAATATCTCGTTTTTCATCTTTAAGTCCTCACACATTATATTATTTTCTTCTTTTCGCCATTTATCTACTTCAGTTTGGGACATTGATGTGGTGTTAGCAGATTCCAAATAGAAGTCTTTCTTAATTGGAGGAAGGCCTTCCCACTTGCTTCGTATATATTGAAGGTGACTCGCTCTGATTGCGTCCCAATCAATCACAGGTACCCTCCTTTCTGGGCCCTTTTCATCATGACACATTTTCAAGGTGTCAATCCCTTGCACTTCCTCTCTAGAAAACCTCTCTGTTTTCATGATTATTTCCTCAATTACCGACTTGGCTGATTTCTGGTTCTCTTTGCTGCCATAAATCCTCACTTCTGCCTCACGTTCTTTTCTGATGACCTGTATTTTTTAGAAGGTGAGGATTCTTGCAGCTTCTTGATCTTGCATCCTCTATGTCCTAAAATCGCTCCAACTGTGTTGGTTTTAATCATGAAACAGAGAGGTGGTTCTTTCTGCCGGGAGTTCTGGGCCTGGTACTCCTGTGTTGCCAAGGGGCCACTCAAACCCCGCATGTTGCCTCCTTCCTGCCCTTTTGTACCGATGTTGTGGGTTGGGCCCAGAGGGGAAGGACTGATGTTTCAAGTGGCTTGGCTGCTCAATGTTTCTGTGATGGAATGTAAAACCAAGTTGTTATTTGATGACAGTTGGGACTCATTGGCGGATCTGATGTTATAAAGGGTGAAGCTGCAAGGTTCTCTCACGGTGGATAATGAAGATGACGTTATCACGTTCTTTAATGAGCTCTGGAGCTCAGAAGTGGGCATGGCTGGGCCAGCAGGAACAGGGCTGATGTTCTGGATGGTACGACTGCCAGGTTTTCTCACAGTGGATAATGGAGATGGTGACATCAGGTTCCTCGATGGTGAATGAGGCTCAGAGGTGGCCACAGCCGAGCCCAGAGAGGGAGGATTGAGCCAGATAGTATGACGATTAGATTTTTTTATGGTGGATAATTGAGAAAAAGGTGGCCTCAGGTTCTTCAGTGATGGCTGAGGCTCACCTCTAAGTTCATCAGGACAGGAAGAGGCAGAACTGATATTGCACGTGGCAAAACCATCATATGACTCCCCAGTGGAAATCTTAGATGATGACTCCATTAGTACCTGGGGCCTAGAAGGGGATATATTAAGTCCCGGAGAAACAAAGCTGCTGTTATAAATCTCCAAGGTTGGCACATGATATGAAAATGGAATCTTCTCCATTGGAGACCATGACTCACAAGATGATGTAGCAAGGTGAGTGGGACAGCTGCTCTCTGTTTCTGTGGTGGGTAGCTGAGATGGCAACTTTGTCAGTTTCTCCACTGATGGCTTGAATCCAGGAGTTGGCCCAACAAAACAAGTGGCATAGATGCTAGCTGTTTCTGTGATGGGTAGTGGAGATGAGAGCGGTGTAGACTGCTCTAATGAGGGTAATGATTCAGTTACTGGAATCAGGTCTAGAGAAGCAGGGCAACTAGTACAGTTGCCAAGTGTTTCCACGCCGGGCAACTGGTAAGAGGGTGTCCTTGGCTTCTCCACCAGTGGTCCAGATGCATAAGCTGACGTAGCAAGGTGAGTGGGGCAACTGCTATCTGTTTCTATGGTGGGTGGCTGAGATGGCAATATCAGCTTATCCAGTGACGAACTGAATTCAGAAACTGGCCCAGCAAAACCAGTGGCATAGATGCTAGCTGTTTCTGTGATACGCAGCAATGGGGGTGATATGGACTTTTTAAGTGAGGGTAATGATTCAGTTATTAGAGTCAGATCTAGAGAAGCAGGACAGCTATTACAGTTAATAGCACAGCTGCCGAGTGTTTCCACATCAGGTAACTGATGAGGGGGTGCCCTTGGCTTCTCGGCCGGTGGCTGGGATCCGGAAGCTGGAACAGGATGCGTGGCACCGCCACTATCGGACTCCATGGTAGCCACCTGAGGTGGTGGTTTCTCTGTTAGGGATTCATAAGTGGCGACAGCAGGTCGTCAGTCCAGCAGCGAATCCTTCGCATCTTCATGTTTTAAGACTGCTTAAAATTAGAGGTAAAAAAAGAAGTTAAGATGGACAGACCCAGCTGTGACCTCCCTAATAAAAAATTGCTTGAAAACTCAAGGTGAAAAAGAAACCTAAGAGTTAGCAGCTAAATATCATGAAAATAGTTAGCCCATAAAGTACTATTACACTGCAATATGTAATTGCAAACATTTGTGATTTATAGATTCTTAAATAATTTTCACAAGAAAAAGTAATGGCAAGGCATTTGAAACAATGGCAAGGTATTTGACTTTAGAATTATCTGAACATATACAAAAAAAGTTATTTTGACAGTTATTTTATGGTAGTTGGTGTCATAACTGTTGAGTTCAGAACTTAATAACCATGAATTTAAGCATTAGTGTGACCCAAGAGGTGCCCAACGCAAAGGAGCTGGTTGAGGAGGTGACATGATGGAAACCTTTATGATAGAGGATAAGAAATCGAGAAAAACCTGATATGCACCTGAGATTTGGGAAGAGCAGATTTCAAAGCATTCAGAGAAAAGGTAGCTAGGATCCCATGACTTAACATACTAAAGTGAAAGTCATTTAGGACGGATGAGCAACTCTCAAGAATGAAAAACTAAAAATCCCAAAAGGCCTTATTTTGATAAGGAAAAAGGACATTATTTACAAAAACCAATGTGTATACTCCAGGAACTCATCAAACAATTCAAGAGTTCTAAAAGGCATGGACTAAAGATGCAAGGGCAGGTAACAGATTCTAGACAGGACAAAATTTTAAGTATAGGATTGCTAAAGCTCAAGATGAGCAGAGGCTGACAAGGAAAAAGCAATAATAACTTTAAAGGTATAATTTAGAAACAAAGATCAAAGAATGGCAAGTCTACTTAGGAAAGGACAGGGCCAGGAAACCTGTGGAGCTGCTCAACTCTTATTTTCCTTGCTGCTTTTTTCTTTTCAGACTGGATGCATTGCCAGAACCTAATAATAAACAATTATTAATGCTTTAATGAAAACTTGGAAGACAGTGTCTAATAGAGGGCTCCAGAGATCTGTCCTTGGCCTAAATACTAAGTATTTTTTATCAATGATTTGGGTAAAGATATGGATTCATGTCAAACTTGCAAAAAACAGAGTTAGGATGGATATATTCTACATTGGACGACAAAGTCTGCAATCAAATTTTGACAAGCTTGAAGAAATCACTGAATATTATCAGTGAAGATAAAACTTGGGATTAATGCAAAGTGTTTTTTCCCTTAAAGTTATAAAAGTCAACTGGACAAGTGGATACCATTTCAGTGGAGATCTCCAAGCAGAAGCTAGTTATTGGGTATTCTACAGAAGATGTGTATTCAAAAATGGGTAAAACTAGACAGCCTTCCTGGTCCTCTCCAACTCTGACTTTTGGTTTATTCAAAAACACGAGCAGTATGGACAATTATGTTTTCTGACTAAGAAAAGATAATCAAAGAAAGAGACAGTGCTACATTGTGGAAAAATCACAGAAGTGGGAATCCAGAGAAGTGAATTTGGGTCAGCACTCTCTCATTCTAGGCAGACTTCATCTTATTCTTCACACACTCCTTTCCAACCAAAATGGCCTATAAGCTGTTCCTTGTTATCTTCCTCTTAAACCCACAATTCTGAACACCTCCATGACTGTTGAAACCACCATCCTTCTAGTTACCCAGTGTCTCCCCCATTAGAATGTGAGCTCTTTGACGGCAGGTTTCTGTGCCTATCACTTGTGGCAATACCTGCCAGGCACTAAAGGTTTGTGAACTGACCCATCCCAATTCTGAATACCTTTGCCTGGGCTGTTTGTTCCTCATTCCTGGAATGGATGCCCTTATTCTAACTTCTAGGCATCCCTGGTTGCCTTCAAAAAGCACTTCCTTAAGTGCTTCCTTCTTATGGCTATAATACTGTTTGCTCTGTGTAATCTTTATGGATACTGCTTTTCTCAGTAACAGGTAAGTTCCTTGAGCACAGAGATTGTTAACATTTTTTTCTTTGTATCTCTAGGACTTAACAACAGTGCCTCCCACATAGTCGGTATAGTAAGTTCAAAGATAAGAGAGAGAATGGAAATTGGTTTGTTGCTAGTGGTTTACATATATAATCAAACAATTCTCCCCAAGTAAATGTTCCTGGGATGGCTGCAGTTGGGGAATATTATATCTGATTTAGTTGAGATTAAAAGAAAAGTTTGTAAGGGGCAAAAAAAAATCGGCTTAGGTGATTAGAAATTAATGGAAGTAAAAGGGTCAAAATCTTAAAATTAGCCAAATCATCATCAGTGGGCTCCAAGACCCTTTTGAAAACAAATCCCTGTCAATTTCCTCGGATCCTCAAGAAAAAGCATGGCATTAGGTTGCAATTGACATTTTTAACATGGAAGGAAAAGTTCAGCCTACATTCCTCACTCGGTATTTGCAGAAACATGTGTGGAGAGAGAAGTTTTCCACAAGTATCAATATGCAACTTACTCATTCAAACCCAGTTTCTTTGAATAGTGTCAAGTCAGTAAGTCTTTATGAAATATTTACTATGTGGTGGGCACTAAGCTAAGCTTAGGTTGATACAAAGAAGGGCAAAAACAAGATCCCTCTAAGCAGTTCACAGTCAAACGGGGGAGGGGGGAACAGCATACAAACTACTAAAGTACATACAAGATATATATACAGTATAAATATGGAAGATCATCCCATAGACCTTGGTCTCACCACCCTGGCTCACTTTTTGTTTACAAAAAATGTACTTGATTTTAAAGCTGGGATTGAGAGTTGTCTGGGTTTCATGATGATGGTATTTACTTAACGGAAATCAAATTAGAATCACAATCCAAGATATCAGATTCTGCCCCGTAGCTTCAGGCGTGAAGTCAGCAGTATTGGAGCCATGTTTCAGTATCACAAGGAGCTGTGATTTCATCTGTTTAGGCCCAGGCCACCTCTTCAGCCCCTTAGCAAACAGCCCCATACAAGTGATATCTACCTGGTGGTGGCTAAATCTCTGATAGAGCTGCAAGAAGAGGAATAACAAATTTTTGAAGCAATAGTTTTTAGTAGAAGGTGTTCTTGGTTTATATTCAATAACAATCAATTTTACACAAAAATCTTAACTTTAGTTATAACTATTGTGGAAAATGACTTAAGATTTAAAAATCAAACATTCTCTCATATAAACTTCTCCCAAATTGGGTTCTGCAAAGTTCTGGAGCTCTATAAGAAAATGTCAATGTAATACTTCTCCACCTAGAATATTAAAAACTAAATTCAATATCAAAAATCAGAAATTAAGAAAATAAGGAGATTTAACAATTTAGAGTGGCTATATGAAAATGGGCTTATTTTCTTCTATTTCCTACAACATTCTCCAGATTGATTCCTTTTCCTTTACTGAAGGGTATTTCATATCCTCAGCTTTGCATGTATGAGATCTGAGACAAATACTTTTAGCAAGAAAAATGACAGTCTTGTGAATAGATAGCACTGTAGAGAAAAGATTGTTAAGTAAGAAAAGAAATGAAACATTTCCTTTGAAATGGAAGATTTAGTAGACTATTCCCGTGACTAACCAGACTAGCTCTCATCTATATTTCAAGCTCCTTAGTGCCAAGGAGCCAAATTAGCCACTAACTTCTGCTTCAATGACATGCTATTACCAGAGTTTAGCTTTAGGGCCCAGAGAACAGAGTATATGTAAGTCACTTCATAGTAGACTTAACACATAATAATGCCACCACCTTGTGGCCAAGAATGATATCTTATATTTTCTTTTCTAAATCTTAACAGCATTTATCATCATTAAGCAACGTTGCAGTTAATGAACAGCTTCAACATATGACATGGCTGGGTGAAGGTGGGAGCATGCACACAACACAGAGATGATGATGTTTCTGCCTTTAAAGAGTTTCTAAAATGGGAACCGATTGCCTGAATAAGTACTTGTAAGAATTAAATGTGCACTTCTACTGGAGTACATTTAAATTCACATGGACAGGGTAAAAACACATTTGGGATAAATGTATTTATGATAAATACATTAGATTGATTAGGACAACCTGATCCTGTTCTAGAAGAGGAAACTAATCCTGTTATGAGAGGTTATGTGATTTACCCAAGGTCAAGTAGAGAATGATTGAGCTAAGATTTAATCCAAATTCTATACCACTGAATCATAAATTAATAGAGTTGGGAGGTTTCTTGGAAATCATCTGTGCCACCCATGCTCCACCCAAAATTCCCATTTTATAAAGGGGTTACACTGAGGTTCACTGATTTACTCAAGTTCAAATGAGCATTAAGTAGAACTCAAATCTGAAATCATTTCTCTTGTACCCCAGAATCACACACTAGCAGGGTCTACAAGGAATCGAGACTAATGCTTAATTTACAAAGACACTGAGGGTTATGAATATTGGAAAGTCATCTCAGGCTATTGGCACCATAGAATCACTAAGTAATAGAGCTGAGAGGGCCTGTAGCAGCTTTTTAGCACCTCTTCTCTTCCCCCTCCCAGTCCCAAATTTACAAAGGAGACTACAGAGTTCAGAGAGTGACTTACCTAAAGTCACCCAGTAAATAGCTGGGCTGGTACTTAAAGCCCCCAGCCTCTGTACTACAGAAATACAGAATACAAAAACTATCCTCAAGGCCCAAATGCTGATTTGACAGAGGGGAAACCCAGGAAACCTAAGGGACGTACCTAACAATACCACTGGAAGAAATGGGATTTGAACCCAAGTCCCCTGTATCACCAACCTATAGACTACCAGATGTGGGAAGGGGCCTCAGAAGCCATTAAGGTTAACTTTTTTTATTGTGTAGAAGAGGGAAATGAAGTCCTGTAAAGCACCAGTTACTCAGTCAAGAGCACAGCTAGGAGGCCAGGCTGGGATTTCTATCGATGGTCTCTGTCCTACAGAACAAAAGACTAGGAAAACTGTCTTCTAAGGCCAATCTCCTGATTTCACAGAGAAGGAAACCTAGGTAGCCTACAGGATGTACCTATTATACCACTGGAAGAACTGGGATTTGAACCCCAGTCCCTATAGCACAAACCTATGGACTAGCAGATATGGGAAGGCCCTTAGAAGCCAGCCGGGTTGTTCCTCTGGGTCCAAGAGAGAAAAGGGTTCTTCAAAAGCGCTAGTCACTTAAGAGCACCACAGGAGGCTGGGCTGGGATTTGGTCCCTCTGGTCTCTGCAGTACAGAACTATGCACTACAAAATCTCTCTAGGCAAAACTCCTGATTTGACAAATGAGGAAAGCTAGGTAACCAAAGGGACAAAGCCAATAATACCATTGAAAGAACTGGGAATTGAACACGAAGCCCCTGTACCACCAACACGTAGAATGACAGAGAGAAGCCATCGGGGTTATTCCTTTCAGGGGATTCAAGAGGGAAATGAGGTCTTGAAAAAGTTCCAGATGATTACTCAAGAGCACAGCAGGATTTTGGGCTGGGATATGGACTTCTGGCCTCTGAACCCCAGCCCTACAAATTCCTCGGACTTTTAAAGCTTTTAAGGGGGAACTTTAAAGGAGACTGACGAAAACTAAAGAGGAAATTCCCCCAAAGGGAAGGACTGCAAAATTCCAAGCTGAAGAGAGAATGCAGCTAGTACAACCTGTTCGGCCTCCCTGTGGGGTTTCTCAAGGGGCCCCCAAATTACCTCTACAATGGCTCTCTGGGAGCAGCGGACACAGCAGGAGCTGTGCTCCTCCCTCCTCTGTACCAGCAACAAAGCATATAGAGCCTGGCTCTGTTGGAGGCAAGCTAAACAAACCTCGTCTCCTAGCAACAGTCTTTGTGACTCAAGTCAGGAAGACGCAAGGGGAGGGGTTACGTTGAGGCGGGGCTACGGCAGGGTTCTATTCTCCAGAATATTCTTGGCCGCGCCCACCCCTACTACTTAAGCAGTTCTCTTCCCCCTACAGACTTCCCTTCCTCCCTCCATTTCTTCTGCTTCCTTACTGAAACACCGTCCATCCCCCAGGAGTTCCCTCTAACTTCTCCATCTCTTCCTCCTATTGGAAACTCGTCCCCCTGATTATCCAAAAGCCCACCCTTCCTCAACACCTGGCAAGGAAATGGGACCCAGGCTCTATCTTGGGTGAAAGCGAAACCAAACTTAGTAAAGACATGGGGCAGGCAAGCCCAGGGGAAGAAGAGAAGAAGCCATGGGGGTTATACCTTTAATAGAGTACATGAGGGAAATGGGGTTCTTAAAAGCTCCTTTCTAAAGAGCACAGCAGAGGGTTTGGCGGGATTTGGACCCCGGGCTCCGAACTATAGCCCCCTAAACTCCGAGGGACTTACAAAGCTTTTAAAGTGAACCTTCTCCTTTGTACCAACACTGGGACTGAGGAAAACTGTAAAGAAAAGCCCCCCAGTGGAAGGTTACATGAAGGCGCAAGCAAAAGGCACATGGACTGCGCATGTATACCACCCTGCCTGGCCTCCCTGTAGAGTTCCTGAGGAGAGCCCCCAACTTACCTCAACAATGGCTTACTGGGAGCTGGGGCGAGTGGGGAGAGGCCGGAGGGAGCGGCCCGCCTCCCTTCTCCCTCCCAGAACCGAACCACTCTGACCCAGACTCATTTGGGGGCAAGCTAAACAAACAGCGTCTCCTAGTGACCCTCTTTGTGACTGCAGTGAGGGAGAGAACGCAGGGAGGGGTTACCTGGAGGCGGGGCTACTGCAGCGTTCTATCCTCCAGAACTGTTAGCCTCGCCCTCCTTCACTACTCAGGCAGTTCTTCCCCCCTCCAGACCTCCCTTTCTCTCTCCATTTCTTCCCTGTTGAAAGGAGCCCCCATCAGCAGTTCCTTCTAACTCTCCCTTCTCCATCTCTCTTCCTCCTCCTCCTGGTTACCCAAAGGCCCACCCTTCCTCAGCCAGCTGGCAGGGAAAAAGGGTCCCAGGCTCTATCCTGGGGGAAAGCAAAAGCACCCCCAGTAAAGGCACGGGACAGGCAGGCCCAGGGGAAGGAGAGGGACCCGATCAGTGCTCCCCCACTGCCAATCTCTCAAAGTGACAAGGCGAGGAGAAGGGTCAGACCTAAATGTGATAGCCCCTACCCCCCACTGACCACCCCACAAAGTGACAAGGAGGGGAGGATATTTAGAAGGAACTCTGACCACCCTCAGTCCTCACTGCTCACTAACAAACAACACAGGGAGGGGGGAAGATCCAGACTTAAATTTGATGGACCCTACCCCCCTGCCTGCCACTAAACATAACAGAGGTGGGGGACCATTCAGAGCCAACAGTGATGGCCACTACCCTCCACTGCCCACTCTTCAAAGTGAGGAGGAGGGATGAAGCTTCACATGAAAGAGTGATGGCCCCTACATCCACTGCCCTAGACAGAGGGGGAACCCCAGGTGGTCTAAAGGGTGGAATTGATGATCCCCTTGGAAAAGCTGGGATTTCAACTTCCCTCCCCTATACCACCAAAGTGAAAATAAGCAGGGCTGGGAAGGGGCTCAGAAGCCATCGGGGTTATGCCCTTGATGGGGTACAAGAGGGAAATGAGGCTCTCAAAAGCACCAGTTACTTACTCAAGAGCACAGCAGGAGGCTGGGCTGGGATTTGGACCTGACCTCCGGACCACCAGCCTGTACACTTAACAGTGGCCACAGGTTATCCTGCATCGGGTTATCCCTTCATGGGATACAAGTGAGAAAAGAGGCCCTGAAAAGGGCCACATGTTTACTGAAGAGCACAGTAAGAGGTTGTGCTGGGATTTGGACCCATAGCCTCTGTACCCCAAAACTATAATGATGATAACTGCTCCCCATCCCAATCACCTGTTGTGACAGAGGAGGAAACCTAAGTAACCTAAGTGATGGACCTAATGATATCATGGGAAGATCTGGGATTTCAATCTATGGGATTTGAACCACGCATCTGTAGACTGGCAGAGGTTGGAAGGCTCACAGAAGCCATTGGGGTTATCCCTTTTCTGGGGTACAAGAGGGAAATGAGCCCCTGAGAAGTGACTGTTACTTACTGAAGAGCACAACAAGAGTCCCGGCCTGGGATTGGGACTCCAGGTCTCTGTCCCATAGAACTACAGACTACAAAAACTATCCTTTAGGTAGTTTGCTGGAGGCACACCATAATTCTATTGCATTATATTTGAACCCCAGGCCTCTGTACCACAAAACTATGCACTAGCAGAGGTGGAAAAACCCTTAGAAGCTATCACGGTTTTTCCTTTTATTGGGTTTTGGAGGGAAAGAAGAGCCTGAAAAGCGGGAAGTTATTTACTTGGACCACCCCACACCACGCCTCCCTGGTCCAGAATTAGAGACTACACAATCACTAGGCCAACGTCCTGCTTTGAATGAGGAGAAAAGTAGGGAATCTAAGGCATGTACCTTATGATACCAAGGAAATAGTGGGACCTGAGCCCCAGTTCTCTAAACCACCAGCCTGTAGACTAGCAGTGGTCAAAAGTTATCCTGCATTGGGTTGACCCTTCAAGGGTTACAAGTCAGAAAAGAGGCCCTGAAAAGGGCCAGATGTTTACTGAAGAGCGCAGTAGGAGGCTGTGCTGGGATTTGGACCCACAGCCTCTGTACCCCAAAACTATAGATGATGAAAACTGTTCCCCAATGCAAATCACCTGATGTGACAGACAAGGGAGGGACCTAAACATACCATGGGAAGATCTGGGATTTCAATCCAAGGGCTTTGTACCACCCATCTGTAGACTGGCAGAGGTTGGAAGGCTCACTGAAGCCATAAGGATTATTGCTGTTTATCGGGTACAAGAGAGAAATGAGCCCCTGAGAAGTGGCTGTTACTTACTGAAGAGCACAGCAGGAGGCCCGGCCTGGGACTGGGACTCCAGGTCTCTGTCCCACAGAACTACAGACTACAGAATGTGTAGTTTAGCCAAACCTCCTCATCTCACAGGTGTTGCGTTCCTTTCGAGCGGAGTATCTGCCCTCTACTTACCCATCTACTGGGTCCTCGGTCGTCACCGGCTTCCGAGGAAGAACTAACCACTGAGCCGAGTTGCCAGGTAAGTCAAGCAGTGTTTATTCAAGGAAGACTACATTGCGCCGCCTTTTGCCCCAGGAAGTACATGGGATTATATATCCTTAAGATACAGCAAGATCCAATCAGAGAGCCGAACTTAAAGTTTTTCCTTATAAGGTAAATACACACAAGATCTCTCTACACGGCGTTTAGCTAATGCGCGTGCATGGCGTATAAGCCCTGCAGGTAAGCTAGTATACTAACTATCTTTATATTCTAAGCCCCCAACACACAGGGGAGGAAACTTAAGTAACCTAAGGGAGGTACTGGGATTTCAATCTAAGGCCTCTATACCACCCATCAATAGACTGGCACAAGCGGGAAGGCTCAGAGAAGCCATCTGGATTATTCCTGTTTATAAGGTACAAGAGGGAAGTGAGCCCCTGAGAAGGGGCTGTTACTGATGTGCACAGCAGGAGGCCCGGCCTGGGATTGGGACCTTTAGTCTCTGTACTACACAACTACAGACTACAGAAACTGTCCTCTTGCCCAACCTTCTGATTTTATACAGGAGGAAGCCAAGGAAGACTAAGGGACAGACCTAAATATATCATTGGAAAAACTAGATTTGAATCTGAGGTCACTGTACCACCAATTGGTAGACTGGGAGAGGTGGGAAGGCTCACTGAAGCCATAGGGGTTATTGCTGTTTATGGGGTACAAGAGGGAAATGAGGCCCTGAGAAGTGGCTGTTACTTACTGAAGAGCACAGCAGGAGGTCCGGCCTGGGATTGGGACTCCAGGTCTCTGTCTTAAGTTGCCTAAGGGAGATTCTGGGATCTCAATCTGAGGCCCCTGTACCATCAAGCAGCAGACTGGCAGAAGTGGGAAAGCACAGAGAAGCCAATGTGGTTATACCTTTTATGGGGTACAAGAGGGAAAAAGAGCCCTGGAAAAGTGCCAGTTACTTACTCAAGAGCACAGCAGGAGTGAGAGCAAGGATTTGGATCCTTGGCCTCTGTATCACAGAACTACAGACTACAAAAACCGTACTTTAGACCAAACTCCTCATTTGATAGAGGATAACACCAAGGTTACCTAAGGGATTTACCCAATGATATCATTGGCAGAACAGGGATTTGAATCTGAGGCCTCTGTACCCCAGAACTAGACTGCAAAAAGCAGTGCTGTACTCAACCTCCTCATGTGAGAAGGGAGGAAACCCAGGTAGCCCAAGGGATGAACCTAAGGAAACCATTGGGAGAGCTGGGATTTGATTGGAACCTAAAGTCCCTGTACCCCCAACCTGCAGAGTAGCAAAGGTCAGAAGGGCTCAGAAGCCATTGGGGTTATTCCATTTATGGGGTTCATGAGGGCAAGGAGGCCCTAAAAGGCACCAGGCCTTTAATCCAGAGCACCGCAGGAGGCTGGGCTGGGATTTGGACGCCCCCCCCCCCCAACTCTGTACTAGAGAACTACAGACTACAAAAACTATGCTTTAGGTAGTTTAATGGAGGCACACCATGGTTACATTGCATTATATTTGAACCCCAGGTGTCTATACCAGAAAACTATGGACTAGCAGAGGTGAAAAGACCCTCAGAAGCTATCAGGGTTATCCCACTTGTTGGGTATTGGAAGAAAAGAAGAGCCTGAAAAGTGGTAGTTATTTACTCAAGGGCCCAGCAGGAACTTGGGCTGGGATTTCGACCCTCACCAGCCTCTCTTATCCAGAATTACACACTACACAACCACTAGGCCATTGTCCTGTTGGTTCAAGGAGAAACTAGGGAGCCTAAGGCATGTACCTTATGATACCACTGGAAAAACTGGGACTTGAACCTCAGTTCTCTGGACCACCAGCCTGTAGACTAGTAGTGGTCACAGGTTATCCTGCATTGGGTTATCCCTTCATGGGTTACAAGTCAGAAAAGAGACCCTGAAAAGGGCCAGATGTTTACTGAAGAGCACAGTAGGAGGCTGTGCTGGTATTTAGACCCACAGCTTCTGTACCCCAAAACTACAGTTGATGAAAACGGTTTTCTTTGCCAACCTCCTGAGTTGATAGAGGAGAAAATCAAGGAAATTTAAGGGGCAGACCTAATGGTACCATTTCAGGAATTGGGATTTGAACTCAGTCCTCTGCTCAACCAGACTGTAGACTAGCAGTTGTCACAGGTCCTAAGAAGCCATCAGATTATCCCATCATGGGTTACAAATTGGAATAGAGGCCTTGTAAAGTCCCAGTTGCATACTGATGAGCAGAGTAGGAGGTTCTACTAGGATTTGGATGCCCAGCCTGTATTACAGAAGTTCAAATTTTGAAAACTGTGCTTTATACCAACCTCCTGATTTGACAGAGGCAGGAACCTAGGATCCTAAGGGACATTTCTCATGATACTATTGAAAAAGCTGGGATTTGAACCCCAGTCCCTTATACCACAAACCTATGGACTAGCCAAGGTGGAAAGGCCCTCAAAGGCTATCAGGGTTATCCCTTTTATTGGGTACAGGAGGGAAATAAAGCCCTGAAAAAGTGGTAGTTTTTTTACTGAAGAGCACAGCAGGAGGGTGGGCTGGGATCTGGACCTCCAGCCTATCCATTACAGAACTAACCTACAGAAACTGTCCTGGAGCTAAACCTCCCTATTTGACAGAGAAGGAAACCTAGGTAACCTAAGGCACGTACTTGTTGATACCATTGGAAGTACTAGGATGTCAATCCCAGGGTTCTGTACCACCAATCTGTACACTAAGCAGAGCCTCCAAGGGCCACAGGAGACATTGGGTTTATTCCTTATCAGGAGAACAAGAGGGAAATGAGCCCCAGAGAAGTAGCAGTTACTTAATGAAGAGCACAGGAGGAAGCCCAGGTTGGGATTGGGCCCCCAGACCTCTGAACCTTGGCCCCCAAACTCCTAGAACTTTAAAGCCTTTTAAGGTGAACCTTGGCCTTTGTACCAGTATTGGGGCTGAGGAAAACTAGAGGGGAAAAGCCCCTAATGTAAGGGAATACAAAGGCCCAGGCAAAAGGGACACAGAATGTGTGTGTGTCCAACTTGTTGGGCCTCCATGTAGGGTTCCTGTGGGGGGCTCCCAAATTACCCCGACAATGGCTCTCTGGGAGCTGGGGGGGAGTAGGGAGAGGCCAGAGGGAGCTGCGCACCTCCCTTCTCCCTCCCAATACCAAACTGTTCTGAGCCTGGCTCTGTGGGGGACAAGCTAAACAAACAGCGTCTCCTAGCGACGGCCTTTGTGACTGCAGGCAATGTACCCAGGTGGGGGATCATGCCGGGGCGGGGCTACCCCAGTGTTCTATCCTCCAGAACTCAGTTTGTCCCGCCCACCTTAACAACTCAGGCAGTTCTCCTCCACCCCTCCCTTTCCCTTCCCCCTCCCTCCCTCCCTTCCTCTTTTCCTCCCACCTCTCCCCCCAGCAGTTCCCCCTAACTCTGGCTTCTCCATCTCTCTTCCTCCTCCTCCCACTCCTCCTCCTCATTATCCAAAACCCTGCGCTTCCTAGGGCAGCTGCCAGGGAAAATGGGACCCAGGCTCTATCGCGGGTGAAAGCAAAACCCAACCCGGTAAAGGCGTGGGTCAGGCAGGCGCAGAGGAAGAAGAAGAGGCGATGGATCCAGCCGGTCCCCAAAGAATGAGCATGTTTCGAATTCGGCCGGCCCAGG
>JAJPUD010016002.1:5000-18000 GCA_023553655.1 Myrmecobius fasciatus | reverse complement strand
GGGGTAACCTTTAGGGCTAACATTCACGACCCCTACCCCCCACTGTTCAACCCTAAGGATGACAGTGAGGGGCGAAGATCCATATCAAACACTGATGGTCCCTACTCTGATTGCACTACATGTGACAGGTACGGGGGATGATCCAGAGCGAACAGTGATGGTCTCTACCCCCCACTGTCCACCCATCAATGTGACAGGGAAGTGAGAAGATCCAGATTGAACAGTGATGGCTTCTACCCCCCATTTTACATGCATATAAGTGACTTGGAAGGGGAAAATGAAGACTGTTACAGTGATGGCCCCTACCCCTAACCGTCCCTCCCAAAAACATAACAGGGAAGGAAGAAGGTTTACTCTCCTCTAACAGACAAGACAGGGAGGGGGGAAGATGCAGAGGTAAAGTTGATGGCCCCTACCCAAGATCATCTACTCCTAGAAGTGACAGAGAGGAAGAAAGGTTCAGACCTAACAATGATGGCCCCTACTCCTAACTCTGCCCATCCTTAAACATGACAGGTAGGTGGGAAGTTCCAGAACGAACAGTGATGGCCCCTACCCCAACTGCCCAGCCCTAAATGTGAAAGGGAGGGGGGAAGGTTTAGACCTAATAGTGATGGCCCCTAACCAAAACTGCCCACCCAGAAACTTGATAGAGAGGGGGAAAGATCCAGAGAGAACATGGATGGCCCCTACCACTCACTGCCCATCCTAAAGCATTAAAGGTAGGTGGGTAGGTAGAGACCTAACAATTAAGGCCCCTACCCCCAACTGCCTATCCCTAAACGTGACAGTGTGGTAAGAAGTTTCAAATCTAACAGTGATGGCCCCTACCCCCACTGCTTACCCCTAAACATGAAAGGTAGGGGGTAAGGTTTAAAACTAATATTGATGGCCCCTACTCACCACCCAGAGAGTGGTGAAGATCCAGAGTGAACACTGATGGTCCCTACCCCCCACTGCCCACCCATCAACGTAACAGGTATTGGGGAAGGTTTAGACCTAACAGTGATGGCCCCTATTATACACCCTGCCCACTCCTCAAAGTGAAAACAAGGGGAGGAGGTTCAGACATAACCATGATGGCCCATTCCCCTACTTACCACCCCTAAATGTGCCAAAGCAGGGAGAAGGTTCAGACCTAACAGTGATGTTTCTTAGTCCCCACTGTCCAGTAACGAACAAGACAAATGGGGGGAAGATTCAGAGCTAAAGTTGATGGCCCCTACCCCTCACTGTCCATCCCTTAAAGTGATAAGGCGGGGAGGAGGATCAAACCTAACAATAATGGCCCTTACCCCCAACTGCCCACCCAGATACTTGACAGAGAAAGGGGGAAGATCTAAAGTGAAAAGTTATGGCCCCTACCCCCCCCCTCACTGTCTACCCCTCAAAGTAACAAGGAAGGGAGGACATTAAGATGTAGCAGTTATAGCTCTTACCCCCATCTTCACATGACAGGTTGGGGGAAAGATCCAAAACTAACAACGATGACCTCCCTATCCCAATTGCCCAGCACTACATGTGACAGGTATGGGGGAAGGTTTAGACCTAACAGTGATGGCACTTACTCCTAACTGCCCACCTTTAAACATGACAGGTAAGTGGGAGATCCAGAGTAAACAGTGATGGCTGCTGCCCCCCACTGTCCACACGTAGAAGTGACAGGTAGCAGGGAAGGTTTAGACCTAACAGTGAAGGCCCCTACCCACCACTGCCCATTTATAAACTAGACAGTGAGGGGAGACAGTTCAGACCAAACAATGATGGCCCCTACCTCCACTGGCCACCCCTAAACATGACAGGTAGGGGAGAAAGATGCAAAGCAAACAGTGATGGCCCCTATACCCTACTGCCCATCCTTAGTAGTGACACAGAAGATCCAGAGCAAAGTGATGGCCCCTACCCCTCCATAGCCCACCTCTTAAAGTCACAAGGAGAGGAGGAGGTTCAGACCTAACAGTGATGCCCCTACCCCCCACTGCCCATCGATCAACGTGACAGATAGGGGGAAGGTTGAGATCTAACAATTATGGCACCTATCCCTTCTGCCCACCCCTCAAAGTGGCAATGAGGGCAGGAGGTTCAGGCCTAAATATGATATGGCCCATACCCCCCCCCACTGTCCACCCCTAGAAGTGACAAGGGGGAGGAGGTTCAGACCTAACAACGATGGCTCCTACCCCTAACTGCTCACCCTTAAATGTGACAGGGAGGGGGGGAAGATCCAGAATGAACAGTGATCTACACCCCAACTGCCCAGCCCTAAATGTGACAGATAGGGGGGAAAGGTTTAGACTTAACAGTGATGGCCCCTAGCGCCACCGCTCACCCAGAAACTTGACAGAGATGGGGGAAGATCCAGAGGGAACACTGATGGGCTCTACCCACCCATGTCCACATGTAGAAGTGACAGGGAGGGCCTAACACAGTGAAGGCCTCTACCCACCCTACTGCCCATCTATAAACTAACTAGACAGGAGGGGAGAAGGTTCATATCTCAACAAGGGATGGCCCCTACCCCCATCACCCTACACCCCATGACAATGAGGGGGGAAGATCCAGAGTGAACACTGATAACTGCTACCCCTTACTGCTCACCCCTCAAAGTATCTAGGAGGTTCAGATGGAACACTGATGAATCCTTCCCTCACTGCCCACCCCTAAACTTGACAGGATGGTCCAGAGTGAAAAGGTATGGCCCTGACCCCCATGGCCCACTCCTAAACGTGACAGGTAAGGCAGAAGGATTAGACTTAACAGTAAAGGCCCCTACCCCCCACTGTCCACCCAGGGAAGGGAGAAGATCCAAAGTGAACACTAAGGGCCCCTGCTCCCCACAGCCCACCTCTTAAAGTCACAAGGAGGGAAGGAGGTTCAGACCTAACAGTGATGGCCGCTACCCACAATGCCCACTCAAAAACTTGACAGAGATGGAGGAAGATCCAGAGCAAACAGTGATGGTCCCTATCCCCCAGTGCTCACTCCTAAAAAATCCACAGCTAACAATGGTGACCTATATCCCACTGCCCAGCCATAAACATGAGAGTTAGCAGGGAAGGTATAGACCTAACAGTAATTGCCCCTATCTCCACTGGCCATCCCTAAATGTGACAAGGAGGGGGGAAGATCCAGAGCAAATAGAGATGGCCCCTACTGTCCACTGCCTACCCCTCAAAGTGACAAGGAGGGGAGGAGGTTCAGACGTAACAGTGATGGCTCCTTTCCCCACTGCCCACCCAGAAACTTGACAGTGAGGTGGGAAGATCCAGAGTGAACAGTGATGGCCCCTACCCCCTACTGTGCACCCTTAGCAGTGACAAAGAGGGAAAAGGTCCAGAGCTAACAATGATGGCCCCTACCCCCATGGCCCCCCAGAACTTGACAGAAAGGGGGGAAGATCCAGAGCAAACAGTAATTGCCCCTATCTCCCACTGCCCACCCCTCAAAGTGACAAGGAGGGGAGGAGGTTCAGACCTAACAGTGATGGCCTCTACCCCAAACTGCCCACCCAGATACTTCACAGAGAGGGGGGGAAGATCCAAAAAGAACAATGATGGGCTCTACCCTCCACTGTCCATACGTAGAAGTGACAGGGAAGGGAGAAGGTTCATATTTAACAGTGATGACCCCTACCCCCACTGCCCACTCATAAACACTAGAGGTAGCAGGGAAGGTTTAGACATCAACAGTGCCCCCTATCCCCCACTGCCCAACCCTCAAAGTGACGAGGACAGGAGGTTCAGACCTAAATATATGGCCCATACCCCCCACTGCCCACCTATAAACATGGCAGGGTGAAGAGAAGGTTCAGAACTAATAGTGATGGCTCCTACCCATTGCGGCTCATACCTAAACATGACAGGGAAAGGGGAAAATCCAGATTAAAAGTTGATGGCCCCAGCCCCCACTGTCCACGCCTAGAAGTGACATCGAGGGGAGAAGATCCAGAGCGAACATTTATGGCCTCTATCCTACTATCCACTCCTTAAAATGCCAAGGAGGGGAGGAGGTTTACACTGAACAGTGATGGCCCCTACCCCCACTGCCCACCCATCAACATGACAGGGGAGAAGATCAAGAGCTAACAATGATGGCCTCTACCCCTCACAGTGACAAGGGGGGAGGAGGTTCAGACCTAACAACGATGGCTCCTACCCCTAACTGCCCAGCCCTAAATGTGACAGATAGGGGGGAAAGGTTTAGACTTAACAGTGATGGCCCGCACCGCCACTGCTCACCCAGAAACTTGACAGAGATGGGGGAAGATCCAGAGGGAACACTGATGGGCTCTACCCACCCATGTCCACATGTAGAAGTGACAGGGAAGGGGAAAAGTTCAGACTTAACAGTGAAGGCCCCTACCCCCCACTGCCTATCTATAAACTAGACAGTAACGGGAGAAGTTTCAGACCAAACAGTGATGGCCCCTACCTCCACTGGCCACCCCTAAATGTGACAGGTGGGGGGAAGTTCCAGAGCAAACAGAGATGGCCCCTACCATCCACTGCCCCCCTCTCAAAGTGACAAGGAGGGGAGGAGGTTCAGACCTAACAATGATTGCCCTTAACCCCAATGCCCACCCATAAAGGTAACAGGATGTGGGAAAGGTTGAGATCTAACAATGATGGCTCCTACTCCCACTGTCAATCCAGAAACTTGACAAAGCAGGGGGGAAGATCTGGAGTGAGCATTGATGGCTCCTGTCCCCCACTGTCCACACTTAGAAGTGACAGGGAAGGGGGAAAGTTTAGACCTAACAGTGAAGGTCCCTACCCCCCACTGCCCATCTATAAACTAGAAAGTAAGGGGAGAAGGTTGAGACCTAACCTTAATGGCCCCCACCCCCACTGTCCACCTATAAATGTGAGAGGTGGAGGGGAAGGTTCAGACCTAACAATGATGGCCCCTATCCCCCACTGCCCATCCAGATGACTGACAGAGAGGGGGGATGATCCAGAGTGAACAGTGATGGCCCCTACCTCCCACTGGCTATCATACAATATGAGTGGCCCCTACCCACCACTGTCCACACTTGGAAGTGACATGGAGTGAGAAAAGTTCAGACCTAACAATCATGGCCCTTATCCCCTACTGCCTACTCCTAAATGTGATGGAGAGGGCAAGTCTAGGACTAACAGTGATGGCCCCATCTGTTTAATAGGTGAATGGGGGGGGGGAGTCCAGAGCAAAGGGCAATAATTCTTACCTCTCAAATTAGGGTGTGCCTGATGTCAGCAGGCCTCCAGAAAAGTAAGCTAGGGTGTGGAAATGCGCAGAGCTTAGGGTGAGAACCTCTGCCTCCCCCTTCTTCCCTGCACAGAGAACTGAGGGAGGTAGGGCAGTTCTAGTTAAAGGTGGTGGCCCCAAGCTTTATGGGTAGAGGAGATTCAGAAAGTGGCAGGTATAGGGTTAAGAGAGGTGAACCTGCCCTCCCTCCTCCTCCAAGAGAGAGGTGAGCCAGGAAGTGGAAATGTCCAGAACACCCCCATTTGCCCAGAGAGATATGCAAGAGTGGGGTAAGTATAAAGCTTAGGGTCATGGGTCATGTCCTCTGCAGAGATGGAGGAGGGCAGCTGCAGAATTATGGGGGCCATGCACAATTACACAGAGCAGCAATGCTGCAGGTCTAGAGATAAGGGCTTCTGGCCCCCAGCAGAAAGTTGAGGGAGGTAGGACAGATCCATAGCTGACAGAGATGCCCCCCAGCCTGTGGTATCAGGAGATGGCCCCTGACTCCCACAGAATGGGTGACCAGGCAGGTCCTGAGTTAACATGAATAGCCTTTGGGCCCCTATCCCTAGGAGGCCTGAGGGGTGGCAGGCCCATAGGCTCGACAGAAAGATGAGTGGAAAGAGAACAGATCCACAGCTAAGGGCCATGGTCTTTGCCCTGCCAGGATAGGTGCAAAGGGGCAGCAGGTCTTCCAGGTTGGGAGTTAAGCAGAGTAGCCCTTCATCCCTTCTACTTGCTGCTCCACTGCCTATCAAGAGAGTGGAATATGAGGAGGTGATTACACCTCCGCAGAAAGGCAGACCAGAGAAAGGCAAGTCTTCAGTTAGGAGGGATGGCTTCCCCCCACGAGGTCTACTGGGAGATGGCAGATCTAAAGACCCTAGGCTTCTACTGAGAGGTGTGAGAGGAGCAGGAGGTGCAAAGATCTCAGCAATGGCCCCCATCCCCTGTAGAGTTCTAGAACTGTCTGCCTTACTTCTCTGCTTCTGGTCCACCACAGAGAGATGAGCAGGTACACAACAGGTGCAAAGATCAGGCTGATGGCCACAGCACATTCTGCCCCCTGCTCAAGTAATCAGGACACAGTAAGTCAGGAAGGAAGCTAGATGGCTGCCATCTCTGGAGGAGCCCAGGACCACAGTTAAGGAAGATGATGCCTATCTCCCTGCAGAAAAATGAGCCAGGAAGTGGAAATGTCCACAGTTAAGGCCAGTGGCCCCTGCCTTGTCAGGCTAGATGCTAGCAGGAGGCAGATTGCTAGCTAAGGGGGCCTGGCCTCCCTTCAGGGCTGACAAAGGGAAGGTTGTAGGTTCAGGCATAATGGTGATGACCCCTGCCAGAACAGGTGTTGGAAGCAGGAGGTTAATAGGTTCAGAGTCAGGGGTAATTACAAGTGTCCCCTTTCAAGAGCAGTGACCAGGAGTGGAAAAGTAGAATTAAGTGCTATGGTCCCTGTCTCCCACAGAGGTTGAGTGGGAAAGTGGTGGGTCCAGAGCTAATGACTCAAGGTGGAAGGGACAGTGCTAAGAGGGCAGCCTGTGTGGCACTTCAGCTGGGAGTAGCAGGAACACTTGTCCTCCATCTTTGAGATAACCTCTAATTCTTCCAGCTTCTTCAGTCAGGATAATGTGGAGAATATTATCCCATACTGGTGTTTGATGGGACTTATTTTACAGATAATCACAGATCTCAGCAGGAATCAAGATCAAGACAGAGCTAACCATAGGGACTACAGGGACCACTAATTCAATCTCCAACTAATGCCAAGATGGAAATTGTCTTGCCCTGAATCACACAGTAAATGGAAGAGCCCAGATTCAAGGCCAAGGATCTTTTCACTGTATGGCAGTGCCTGCTGTCCAGGGGCCCTAAGTCACAACCCTTTGTGCATTGTTGGCACCCATACACTTAAACACTGACATAAGCAAAAAGGTCCACCATTTGCTACATATGTCAATGCACAAGCCAAGTGAAAATTGTCAAATCCCTCTATCACTTGACTGGTATCTTATCAAAAGTAGCACTACTGTCATTCTGATGAGGATTTTTGGCAAGGAGTGAGTCAGTCTTTTGCCCCCGACAAAATGGCCACCCTGGCTGGCATTTGCTTTTCCTAACTCACTCATCTTTCTAGCCTGGTATGATTTTCCCACTGAACAAGGAAGGGATCAAGCAGATCCAAGTTTTGGGGTTTCAAACAAAACTTAGAGTGGGGATGGGGGCGGTGGGTGCATGTGCTTGGGCCATCACACTCATCTCTGGTTACCTGGGAAGTATGGGCTCATCTCTCGGTGATGGTCCAGGGGCCCTTATCTCTGGACACAGGGCCTTCCAGGATATCAGATCACCTCATTGCCTTTTATTACAGCTCTACCAAGGCTTCACCCGAGCTACATTTGGAATGTCTTTCTCCACCCCTCTCGGCTGTCATCCTTCCTTTTACTCCCTTCATATTTCTGACACAAGTTGACAACCTTTCCCAGACCCGTATTTAAGCAAACATAATACTGAGTTTGTCCATTTTCAGCAGCAAACGTATCAGTGCAATCGCATGCTGGACCTAGAGTAATGCTGTGCTCATGTGGCCTCAATGGGGAAATGAGTGTATTTTCCTGATAGCTGCAGCTTACCATGTTTAGCATCAAAACTCTTTGCTGTAAACAAATCTTAATAATATATCATATACTTCCCAGTCTTCTTAGGGAAAAAGTCACTTTTAAGCATTATTTTTTTCTTCATGACACAGTACAAAGAATACTAGGCTTGAAGTTAGAGTACCTGCCATTTACCATCCTGAGCATATCACCACCCTTCTGGGCTTTAGCTTGGGGAACTCCCGTGTAGAATCTTCCTCCAGTGATGCAAGTTGGCAACTCAGGTGCAACAATCAATCTCTTTATGAACATAGTCATTTTGTTAGGGGCCAAGCGAGTATTTAGGGCTATTTGTCCTATACAAACTACCTTTTAAGTCCTTGGATCTGCTAGACAGATTTCCTGTCTCTTCCTTTACTGTCAAGTTACCAGTTGGCATTTCTCAATGCTGTTAGCACACTAATCCTCAGACCTGCTTTTTGCTTTGTCCCACCTCCACCCTCCAGTTGTTGCTTCTAATCAACTGTGAGCTATGAAAATGCCACTACAGACTTGCTAGAAATGTGCATAAATATGACCAGGTATTTTAACAGGTCTGCTAAAGTTCAGCTTTTAAATATCTGGGTTTTTCTGACGTCTACTTTAATTGAGAGGCTTTAAAAAAAGCCCTCATTTCTTTTATGTATTCTGGAAAGCTGAGATTTACCTCAGTTCCCTCTGGATAATTCAGGGGCTATTTCAAGGATCCAGTTACAATCCTTTTTACACCTTAGAAGAGGGTCTCAAGAGTTCTCCCGGTCAACCTAACTCATTCCCCTATGGTCTACCTTAACTAAGTTGGGCCTTAGGTGATAGACATATTATAGTAGTGGGGTTTCCATGTAGCTGGCCTAGCCTTTTAGAGCTCAGAAGGACCTCCAGGCCATAATGAGGTGGCAGAGGAGGCTTTTGGAGAAGAGCAGTTAGTTATTTTTAAAATGGACTCATGTATTCTTTTGCTATATACATGCTCCATGTTTGATGGGACCATTATGGATGCCCACCTTTTGAAGGGCTGGGGTAAATCTTTACTCACTTTGTCCACTGCACTATGTAATAATGTAAAATTTTTCAAATGATGATGATGTAATACCCGAGAATTACCTATAAGATCATAACCTGAATCTCTTTTCTCCTTGACAGGAATTAGCTGCTCATGGAAATAATACTGATGCTGTAAAGATAACCATTATAGGTAAGCTATGAGATGGTATTTCCAGAGACTGAAAAGTGAGGGTCACGTAAGCTCTATAGTTTAAGGTTCATGATGAATACACTGCTTATGCCGTCCTTTGTACGCACTGCTAACATTAGGTGTTTCTAAAGAATGTGCTATTTTATTTGCGATGTATTACCCTTGATTTATATTTACTAGGCAGAATAGGGAATCAGAGGAGCACGGGGCTAGGGAACAGGAAGCCTGGGCTTCAGCTTTAGGTTCCAACAAGGTTAAGCAGCTATGTGACTTTACAAAAGTAATTTCCTCTCCTTGTGCCTCCTTTTTCTCTTCTGTGAATAAAGGATAATGCCACTTGCCCTACCCACTCTCCCCCATAGAGCTTTTGTGAGGAAATGCATACGTGAAGTGCACTGGCTTATATGATTGCCATTACGTTTCTAATACACGCTAGCACTCTTCCCCAGACAGAAGCTAGATGGTGTTCAGCTGGGAAATTCTTGCTAACACATTTCTATACCCCAGACTATTTCTCTGCTTCTCGCTCCTACACACCAAACTACAAGGGTGACAGTTGTGTCTAGAGTCCCGAGGCCAGGTGACATTCACCAGCTGTGAGCAAGGCCCTTCCCCCAAATCTGTTTCTCCGTTTGTAACATGGAGATATTTTCAATAGTCCCCATTTCATTTGACTATTGTGAGCAAAATGCCACGTAAGCCATTAAGTGCTACAGAAACATGGGTGTTATTGCCTTTCCCTCCTTTTTGGCCGATGGTAAGATGGTCTGGCAACCATGCTACCTGCCTTGTTATACAACTTGAAAGAGATGCACTCACTTCAGGTACCACCAGGAGGAATATCTCTTTTCTTCCATCGTGAGATTAAATGCATTCTTTTATTGTAGAAATCTAGCTAAGATTAAGTCAAAGAATTGAATTCTTCAGTATAAAATCCTGAAGGCCGTGGTGTGGAGCACACCAAAAGGCGGCTAAAAGGGGGTTGCTGTTATTATAATGAGGCAGGGTTCTATCATGGGTAGGATGCCGGCCTAGAAGCCGTGAAAAACTATGTTCCAATCCCATCTGCCCTTTATTAGCAAGTCACTTTATAAATCTTAGTGAATTGCAAGCAACTATGACATGATCAGATGAATACAGAATTTAATGGCCAGATTTGAAAGTATAAGAATAAAGATTCTCTTCTGTGCCACTGAAACTTTTAAGTTCCATTTCCAACAGAAAACCTGATTTCATATAGCACATAGTAACCTTATGGTATAAGCCGGTAATACAGTTCTCATGGAGACAAAACCATGTCGCTAAAGGAACATAGGATTTTTTGGGGGGAGTAAGGAGGGATGAAACTACCCCTTGATATATACTCTTGGACATGTCTTGGTGACACTGTTAGAATACCCTATCTCCAGAGAGATGGCAAGTCCAACCCAGGGTGGCAATCTGTGTTTGTTATACTTAGTAGTTATCACAGATCAATGCTCACCTTCAGAATCGGATCTTCTATGTTTCACTGAAATAAGAGAGAATAAATAAAAAGAATGGATCTTTATGGAAGCAGTGTACCCAAAAGGGGAACTCACTATCATTTAGAAAATACAAGTTGGCACGAGGTAGGCAGTTGCTGCCAGTGATGCCAAAATATTGTGTATTATTCCCAGTTTGCCGAAATCCCAGTGTAGTCTCAAGAACAGCATTCATCTCCACATCCTCCTTATTAGTTCAGCCTTTTCATTTTGTTGCCCCTTTCATATGCCGAAGCCCGTACGCTGCAGCTGAGGCAGGCAAACTAGAAGGTGGGCAAGTGGCACCCCCAGAAGTCACTATAAGGTTCTGTATGTGGATTTACTTTTCAGACTTACTTAAAGATGGCTTTGGGGACCATCCTCTTTATTACTGTCTTATCGCAGAAGTACCAGATGAAGCTCAGCTGACAGGTAAGCTACACTCCCCTGAACTATTTTCCCTATTGACTACTCTTGCCAACAAGATGGAAGTATAACAAAAAGCACTAGTTAAATAGGAGAGGAGTAAAGGGGGCTATATTTGGGAAGTTCATACAGCTCACGGGTTACAGAGAGAGCTCCAGTATGTAACAGTATTCCCAGTAGTAAACTTTGCTATTGTCCTTTAGAATAAGGAGAAAGATGAAAAGCTTTGGATCCCACTTTCAAGTTGAAGGTGGCCACGAACGATAGGTAAAACATATTTCCTGGGAAAATGTGAAGCCATATTCGATAGGCCTACTCCTACTGAGATGATTTCCTGCCTAGGAAAAACTTCCATTAAAAGTCTTTGGTGACATACAGCCAAAGGTCTTGAGTAACTGAGGAAATTGATAACAGAGATTGGCAATCAGTAATTCTAGTTCATAGACTCACACAGAGCCTGGAAATATATTGCCAATGGATTCTAAGCAAAAATCATTTTTAAGGACTAATACAACAAATATTTTGATACTCAATAAAAAAGCACTCAACCTTTTGCACACTCCATCTCTAGGCACTCTGACAGTAGGATTTGCAATGTACTATTTCACCTATGATCCTTGGATTGGCAAGTTACTCTATCTGGAAGACTTCTATGTCATGGAACCTTTTCGAGGTAAAACTCTCTCTCATCAATCAGCAAGCTTTTAGTAAATGTTTACTATGTTCCAGACATTCTAATAAGAACTGAGGCTGCAAAGACAGGCAAAAATACTTCCTGCCCTCAAGAAACTTACATTCTAATGGGGATCATTTTGTGGGGTGAGGAAAGATTTGAGGCAAGGAGACCAATCTGAAGGCTACTACTGCATTAGTGTTGGCAAGAGATGACGAGGGCTTAAACTAGAGTTGTAATTGTAGGAGCAGGGAGAAGTGGCTGTATAAGAAAGATGTTGTGAAGGAAGAAATGGCAAGATATGGCAACTGATGAGTGAGTCAAGTCCATGGATGACGCCAGGTTCTTAAGTGTGAGTGCCCTCAATAGTAAAAGTAAAGTTTAGGAGAGGGGTGGGTTTATGGGAAAGATGAGTTCTGCTTTAGACATGTTGAGTTCAAGATACCTATAAGGACAAGGTATTTGAAATGTCTAATGGGCCAGCTCTATTCAGCATAATGTTAATAGAATCAAGGGAGATGGATGCCCAAAAGTAATGGTGATGTGAAATTGCAGTCCAGGGGAGAAATAAGACTGGGTATAGACAGGAAATAAGTATAGACTAGAAATAAGACTGGGTATAGGAATCAGCTTAGAAATAGGAATATCAGCACAAAGATGAGCTCCCTGGGAGCTGATGAGGTGAGATAGGCTGAGGTCTTCAAGTGGGATAGTGCAAAAAGAAAACAGAAGAGGGTCTTAGGACAGAAACTTGTGGATACCTACAATTAGTGAGCATGACATGGATGAAGATACAACAAAGAAGAATAAGGAATAATCAAACACCTAAAAGAGCCAGGAGATGGTAGTGCCAGGAAAACCTAGAGAGCAGAGAATATCCAGGAAGAGAGGGTTATTAATAGCACCAAAATCCACAGAAAGGCTAAGGAGGATGAGGAATGAGGAAAGGCAATTAAATTGGACAAATTAAGTGGTTACTGGTCGCTTTGGCGAAAGCAGTGTCAATTGAATGAGCATGTTTCAAGCCAGACTGCAAAGGGTTTAGAGGGTAAGAAAGGAAGCAAAGCCACCTAGTGTTGGCAGCTTTCTTAAAGTTTAGCCAAAAGCAAGGAGAGATATAGGATACTAAGAAGAGACATAAGGAAGTCTGGAACATGCAAGGGCATTTTTTAAGAATAGTGGAACATAAGCATGTTTGTAGCTAGCAGGGAGGAGCCCAAATGACGAGAGGGTGAAGATGAGAGAGCCAGACAGATGGCCAGAGACAGACAGACAGACACACACACACAGAGAGAGAGAGAGAGAGAGAGAGAGAGAGAGAGAGAGAGAGAGAGAGAGA
>JAJPUD010016001.1:0-35456 GCA_023553655.1 Myrmecobius fasciatus | reverse complement strand
TATATATATATATATTCTACAAGTATCATCACATATAACATATTGCCATATTAGTCACAGTTGTTTTGAGTTTGAATCCTCAGCACCTGGGATAGTGCTTGGTGAATAGGAAGCATTTAATAAATGCATGGACAGCTGATTAGTGCAGTGTCTCAGTCCTGAAAAGACTTATCTTCATGAGTTTCAATCCAGACTCAGAGACTGTGTAACCCTGGGCAAGTTATTTAACGTTGTTTGCCTTAGTTCCTCATCTGTAAAATGAGCTAGAGAAGGAAATGTCAAACAGTCTCTGAGTCTAGATTGAGAAAGAAACTCTAGATGGAGTCACACAGAGTTGAACATGACTCAAAAAATGACAGAACAATAATTAATGCATGTTATTTGATTAGCTGATTGATTAATCAGGTGCATTTTTTATATTTCATTCATTTCAAATTTATCCATTTAAAACTTTTCAAACCATGAATTTGTTGCTGCAAAACTCCTGAATCCCTCAAAGATCCAATGCTTTTTTGTATGTTTGTTGCTAAATAATTTATTTCTGCTTTTTTGAAAAAAGCATTGATATCACCATCTAATAATTGCCCCATCAATAGAACCCTCTCCATTACAAAGGCACATAGCTAAACAAATTGGCATATTGGCCATGACTGACACTACATGCATCATCCTAACTTTGAAATATTTTAAAAAAAGAAGGATGGTATGTTTCAATATGAAATTTTCTGGTGCCAGCATCAATTTGAGTTCCAATGTCTTTTAATATTACTTTTTTATATTTTTGAAACCACTGTGTATAGCCTTCTCTCAGCTACTTACTTCCCTCTATATCAATAAATATATCTTCCTGAGTTTCTTCTATTCTATCCCATCTTGTCTAGGTTTTTGGAATACTATGATTCCACTAAAATCTTACTCTGATGTTTCAGTGAGATATATTGATAATCCTGGGGTCTTAAAGACCAAACCAGTGGAACAGAAACTCTTATAAACTCTACCAAATGGACAAGTTTCAACTAAAAGTCTTACAATATCTATCTACTATTATAAGTCTGGTATCTGAGGACCAGCTGAGTTAGCTAAGTCCAAGTATGCTCATCATCAAATTGATCACAGAACATTGAACTTTTTATTTAAAAAACCTCTTATCTTATGAAGGAAGATATAATCTACCTTCAGAGAAACAAAGAACAAATAAGCATAGCACAGTCTTACATAGATATATGAATGTGAATGTGTATGTATGATTATAGATATTTATGTATACATATGTGCATGTTTGTATGTGTATGTGTATATAAGTGTAAATATGTGTGTATATATACATGTATACACACATACATACACATACATACATATGCATACATATATACACATACATATACACACATATACATATATGTGTGTGTGTGTGTGTATCCACATTTAATTGTAGCCTAGAGGGAAGGAAGGAGGAAAAAAGAATAAAGTAAAAAGTGCATGGCAGAGAACACAGGAAAACCTGCATGGAAACAAAGAAAAGATAGACTCTGAACATAATGTGTAGTATTTATTATATAGGCTTTCTTAAAATGGAAATTTATTGCTTTATTTTTTGAAATTTCTCCTATGTTCTGCTGTGCACATAGCAATAGTTTTTTTCCTATTTTGTATTTATGTTTACAATTTTAAAAAAATTACAAATAAAGAAATTCTTAGAGGCCTACATTAGACAGGTGTTATCTGCAGCTGCAAAGAGAACAGGAGATGGGAATAAGCAAGGGAATACTATGTGCCAGACATTGTGTTAAGGGCTTTGCAAATGTGGATAATTTGATTTTTTGATCATTTGAGCTTCATAATAATCTTGAGAGGTCAGTGCTATTATGATCCCCATTTTACAGATGAAGAAATTGAGGCAGGCCAGCAGTTAATTGACTTGCCCAGGATAAAACAGCTAGTAAGTGTCTGAGACAGGATTTGAATTCAAGTCTTTCACACTCCAGGCCCAGTGTTCTTCCCACATGCTGCCTAATTACCTTAATCACATCAGAGAAATACCAAATTACTGAAGTAGGCAGTCTCATGAATACTTATTAATATTCTCTTAGTTATTCCTTTTTTTTAGTAATTATAAGGTCCAAGTTGTTAGTGTGACTTTTTAAGACTTTGGTATGCTCCCATCTGTCAAACACTTTGAGAATATAATTATTTTAGAACTTTCAAATTTCTTTTATCTGAACACATACTTTTTCCCCCCAGAGGCAATTGGGGTTAAGTGACTTGCACAGGGTCACACAGCTAGGGAATGTTAAGTGTCTGAGACCAGATTTGAACTCAGGTCCTCCTGACTTCAGGGCTGGTGCGCTAACCATTGCGCCACCTAACTGTCCCTGAACACATCCTTCTTTTACCTATATCTGGTGTGTTCTTTCTTTGCTTCATTACCATTTCTACTTACTCATGTATCCCATCAGGAACTATGATGTTACAGTTCAAATGTGGAGGCACTATAATCATTGATGGGAAATTTTTTTTTTAATCTATCTGAATCTTTTCCCATTTTAATCTGCTGTACTCATTCCAATTTTATCCTTGTACTTGTGGATGATTTAATTTAATTGGATCTATTGCCAAGCTTCTATCAATCTACCTGTCATTATTCTCCTTAAAGACTTACAGACAATTCATACTCTTTTTGTTTGTTTGTTTGTTTTAGGGAAGGAAATTGGGGTTAAGTGACTTGTGGAAGTAAGCATCTGAGGCTGGATTTTAACTCAGTTCCTCTGGACTGGTACTCTATCCTATCTCACCATCTAGAGGTCCCTACAGTTTTTACATTCTAAATTGCTGCTGCCCATGATTGACTGGCAAGACTAATAGTCTCAGAACTCAAAGTCTTCTTAAAAGTCTTGTAGACCAGTCATCCAGAACACTCCCAAGAGTGGCCAAACCAAATTAAAATGTTTTGGGAAATATTTAACAAAATAAATAAAAATACAGTAAAGGATTGATAATGTTATTATGTGGTTTTCTAAGTCAGAATGGGATCTTTATATATGGTTTAGTGGCCCCCATTTCTACGTGATTATGACACCATTAACTTACACCAGTCACTTCTTTGATTACACAAGTAGTAAATTCTCTGTCTCCAAATCTGTACCCTTTCTACTAATAACACACTGCTTTCCCAAAGAAATTAATATTTGCTGGCTGAGGTGGTTTCTAGAATCTTTTGCTCTCTAGCTTTGGCAAGTTAAACTTCCTTAGGAAATGGAAATAGAACATCTTTGTGTTTTTTTTTTTTTTTAACCTATTTCCTCTTTTCATGGTCAATAGTTTGTTTAAATAGGTGAAACTGTTGGGATACAGATTGAACCTCCAAATATATTTGGGTTTCAGATTCACATTGACATGTTTCAAAAGAATTTGTAGGATTAGACCACCTCCAAATCAAGAGGAAAAGATTTGATTATGCTGATGACAGCAGGCTAATTTCCAAAAGGGAGTTTAGTGAGTAATAAGGGGAAAGAGACATCCTAGGCTCCCTAGTGGAAGTCACCATTAACCAAAGGGAAGATTCCATCACAAGGAGGAAGGCACCAGTAAGGCAGGATAAATTTCTCAAGAACTAGCCAGTGACTAGTTCCTAAAAGGAGTTAGAAAAAAGTGGAGTATCAATAGGTTCTTTTATAGGAGAAAAATATCCTTGGGGTTGACATCATAACTTGTCCTTGGGATTAGATACAGAAATCTTGGGGTGATGATAATTTTGACAATGCAAAGAATTCCATAAGGAATTCCACACAGACCCAATTGCAATAAAGAACCATTTACAAACAAAAAAAGGGTTCACTTAAAGACAAGACAATCCTGTCAATGCTCTTTCCTGCTTGTCTCAGGATTCAGATCTAACTCAAATTCCACAAAAGTCTTCTCCTGTTAACACTCTTAACTACCAAGGACCTGGATTTTTTTCCCCAGAGTCTTAGAGTTGATTTCAATGTGTACCATACCTTCTTATTTTTATTTTTGCTTCAGTTTGATATTTGTTGTTTGCTATAACTAATCATACCATTTTGGATAAAAATAGAATGCATAGATATGCAAATTTTGAAGTTACTTTCAGCTCAAATAATATTTTATGTCTATTAAAAATAATTTTATTTGGGGGGGAATGTTATTTAGTACTTGTCATGTCCAGTGTCTCCTGACTCTTTTCTAGAAGAAAGCATTCATGATAAATAGCGCATAAGGCTTCTGGCATCTGTATAGTCTATAAATTTCTAGTATCTCTTGTTTCATATTCTTGAACCATATTTTCAAAATTTCTGCTTTATGTCCTATATCACATATGCACTGAACTCATAAGCCAGGTGTTATACTATAAATCTCTAAGATAGAGCTCTTGAATTCTTGAGTCAAGAAGAACTGGTTCAAATCCATCCTCAGATACTTAATTATGTGACTAGAAAAATATCTTAACCTCAGTTTGCTTAACTGTAAAATGGGGATAATAATAACACCAATCCCTCAGGATTGTTATGAAAATCAAATGATATTTTTGCAAAATATTTTAAAAACCTCAAAATTCTATATAAAATTCTAGGTTGGGGGCAGCTAGATGGCACAGCGGATGGAGTGCCAGCCCTGAAATCAGGAGAGCCTGAGTGCAAATCCAACCTCAGACACTTAATACTTCTTAGCTGGGCAAGTCACTTAACCCCAATAGCCTCAGCAATAAGTAAATGAATAAATAAATAAAATTATAGGTGGATTGGAGCTAAAAGTTATGATGTTTGAGCATGAAAATAATTTAGTGATTTAATGTACAAATTCTTGTGAGGTCAGGTACATTTCAAAATTACCTCTTCCTTCTTTCTAACTCAACTCAATTCAATAAAAAAATCCATTGAAAAGATAAATTTGTTGAGTATTAATGTGGAATTGACTAGAATCAAAAGAATACTGTTCATATGAAATAGATCCACCTTGGGGTTCTTAATAGAATACCACTGCAGTTATGTTTTTTATATCTTTTCTATTCTCTTCTCCTAGGTTGTTCCTACTTATATACACTTGACTGGGGAGGTAGATGGGTATGGCTTATTGGAATTGAAAGCTATGATGGTTGGAAATGAAAAGGTTATTGGAAGTAGAAGGAAATTTTTTATTAATCTCCCTCTTTTGCAACTATCCAAGCTCATTTGGTTATAGATGGGGATATGATAGGGGTAGAGGGCAGGCTTCAAGTACAGACCAATATATTACCTTATCATATGAAAACCAATTTAGTTCAGTCTACAGAGACTCATTCATTATGAAACAGTTTTCTACCAAGTAATAAATTTTTATTTTTTATTTAGTCTATGGCAATCCATCAAGAATGCCTAGTAATGAAAAGAAAAGTGCTGGTCTAGGAAGTAGACAGACTAGGGAAATCAAGAATCCTAGAAGTACCAAAGAGGTTCTTTTATGGACAATATCAAAATCCCAAAGCGTACAAGATGCCAAGGTTTTCCTTAGTCCTGGCATCCCCTTCCTGAGTCGCTTCCTTCACAGCTATGGGATATGAGGACTCTGGGAGAAGGGCTATCCTGATTACACAGGTGCTGCACATCAAGCAGGATGGGGAGGCCTGGCCAGCTCTCCAGTTTACATTTTAAAAGAGCCGGGGCTAGCTCCAGCAAATTGTGTGAAGCCAATTACCCCTTGGCGTTGACTTAGAAATTCCTGCCTAGGAACCTCCATGGGCTGACCTGCCAGGTGACCACCAGCTGCTTCTGGCCCACACCCTAATTTAGCCTTTGCTCTCCCTGACAGGTGGCTTAGCTGATTTACTGAGCTGAGGTTACCTACTAGGGCATATCCTTTGCTTCTGCCCCACTGGTGTCAAACTCAAATAGAGACAGGTGCCGTAAACCATACATGAGGATCCATGAGGTCCCATATAGACTTAGAAGACCACAGATTCACACTATCTCTATTATGTTGTATATTTTTTTTATCAAATACTTTCCAATTGCATTTTAATCTGATTTGGCTTCGCTCAGAAGTATTGGAGACCACATAGGTGGCCTCTGTTCTACCCTATTAGATGCACCTAATTACCCTATTAGATACATTTGACTTCTGATTCCGTATTTTCCACGGCATTTGAGAGGCAAAACTTTTGCCTTTGAGCTTAGATGTGCTATGATTTTATCGTTAAGAGACATTGTAACCCAGTGGAAACACCACTGGACAAAATAATCTGGAAGAATCTGGGTTCAAGTCCTATCTCTGATACTTGTAGTTGGGGTTGCATGGCCTTGGAGAAAAGTCATATGACCCTCTCAGGGTTTTGGGGTTTTTTTTCATTGATAAATAGTTGTAACAAGACTTGTACTACTTACTTTACATGGTTATAAAGAAAGTCCTTTGTAAACTTTAAAATGCTAAATACTTTTTTAGAGGGGACCTCAAACTATGATTTTGTAGTTAAGGGAAATCCCAGTAAGGGAACTTTCTCCATTAGTACAGATATAAAACTATTTTGTAATCTATGTTACTGAGAGGTTAAGTGATTTAGGATCACAGAATTTATATGTTAGAAGTAGGTGTAAATTATAAAATTTAAATATTATACTTTCTAATTTTTTTACTTGTTCAATTAGAATGTTTTCTGGGTCTCCCTCTCCCAAAAAATGGTTGTTTACCCATTCCAACATTCACCCTCACCCCTATACCCTCATAGGATATACACAAACATAAATTCTTGGCCATAAGGAATTGGAAATTAACTGGACACCCATCAATTGGGGAATGATAAATAAGTTGCAATATATGATTTTAATGGAATATTATTCCATAAGAAATGATTAGCAGGCTGATTTCAGAAAAGCCTGGAAAACTTGCATGAACTGATATTAAGTGAAATGAGTAGAACCAGGAGAGAACCATTACTTTTTTTTTTTTTTTGCTTTTCTTTTTTTTTGCTGAGATAATTGGGGTTAAGTGACTTACCCAGGGTCACACAGCTAGGAAGTGTTAGGTGTCTGAGATCAGATTTGAACTCAGGCCTTCCTGACTTCAGGTCTAATGCTCTATACACTGTGCCATCTGGCTGCCCCATTTTTTTATATCTGATACAAATGAAGTTTGTTTACACAGTACACAGTACAAGCAAGATTGTGTGATGATCAACTATGATAGACTTAATTCTTCTCAGCAATACAGTGATCCAAGACAATTCCAATAGACTTGGGTAGAAAATGCCATTTGTATTCAAAGAGAGAACTATGGAGATTCAATGTGGATTGAAGAATACTATTTTCACCATTTTTATTTGCTTTTTCTTTCTTGTGGTTTTTCCCTTTTATCCTGATTTTTCTTTCACAATATGACATATATAAATGTGTTTAAAATGTCTTGAGGAGAGGGAAGGTAAGACAAAGAAGAAGAAAAAATGGAAACCAAATACAGAAATGAATGTTGAAAACTATCATTTCATGTAATCAGAAAAATAAAATACTATTGAAATTTTTTAAAATCAAATTCTTCACTATGTTTCTTCCTTCTTTTAATCTATCTTTTAAGTCGATCTTTAAAGACTTCTTTCTCTCTCTTATATAGGTTTTCTTGACACCTCTCTTACTCCTCATTCTCTTTTGTGGGACCACCATTCATACCAAAATGCCTAGTTGTGGATGTTTCCCAAGGCTCTACTTTAGGCCCCCTTCTCTTTTCTCTTTATCTTCTTTCTCTTGGAGACCTCATCACCTCTCTTGAGCTTAATTACCATCTCTCTGTCCATGATTTAACATAGCTATATACCTCATCCATCTTTCCCTAAGCTTCAGGTTCATATCACTTAACAAACTAGAAATTTAAACTGGAATGTTGCAAATATATCTTAAACTCATTATGTCCTAAATCAAATTTACAAATCCCCTTTACCCCCAAAACCAACTTTCTAACGAAATTCACTGTTGCATCAAAATCACTACCATTCTTTTGGTCTTTGTTCACAATCTCTGTGTCATCCTTATCTCTTCAATATCTCTCATCCCACATATGGTTGTTTCTACCAATGTCTCACCCCTTTCTCTCTATTCACATAATAACTACATTCCTTTAGATCTCATCACTTTTACTATAGTGTTATAATAGTATCCTAATTGGCTTTCCAGCCTCAAGTTTTCCTATTCCATTCCCTCTTCCACACAATTACCAAAGTGATTTTTTCTGAAACAAAGCACTTTCCTACTCAATAGATGATCCAGTAGACAGTTCTGGACTTGGTATCTAGAACAGGAAGGAAGGAAAATTTTGCATCAGACATACACAGTTCTATGAATGTGAGCAAGTCACTTAATATGAAGTTCAATTTCCTCATCTGAAAAATGAGATTGTACTAGATATACACTGGCATTGCTTCCAATCCTAAATCTATGATTCCGTGACAAACTATCTAAAGACTACAGAACCACTGAATGAATTATGATGCATGAATGCTATGGAGTATTAATATACTATAAGGAATAATGAACATGAAGAATGCAGAAAAACCCAGGAAGATTTATATAAGGTGATACAGAATAAAGAAAGCAGAAGAAAAAGAACAAAAGAAACAGAACTATACATATAGCTATATATATGTATATATATATATAAACACAACACATTTATGTTAATACATGTGTACATGTATTTATATGTATATGTGTCTATACCATATATCATATAGTGAATAGATTTAACAATTAAAGGGATCTTAAAAATGATCAAATACAACTTTCTCATTTCATATATGAGGATATTGAGACCTCAAAAATTAAACATGTATCAAAGCTGAAACTGGAACTCAAGACTCAAACTTCCTTACAAATCATCTCAAGCATGATTTTCTACTTAAAGTCTTCTTGATTCTCAAAATTGCCTTCTCTTTTTTGTTTGTTTGTTTAAAATTTTCACATAAGCCATGATTCAGGTGGTAGGGTGGGAGAAAGAAAGAAAAACAAGTGCTCTATCTACAAATAGATAACATGTTATATCATGAATTCTTTGGAGTTGTGGAGTATTGTATTGATCAGAATTCTAAATCTATTACATTTGATTATCTTTACAATAATAGTGTTACTGTTGACAATGTTCTCCTGGTTCTGTTACTTCACTTGGCATCTTCCCCTTTTTCTGAAACCATTCTGCTTGTCATTTCTTATACTACAATAGAATTCCATCACAATCATATGACAACTTCTCAATTTCCAACTATTTGCAACCACAAAAAAGAGCTTCTATAAATATTTTTATACATAGGTCCTTTACCTTTTACTTTGATTTCCTTCTTTGCCCTTTCATCTTAAAGTACCTTGTATTTCTGGCATTTCTTCTATCTATATATGAATTCAGCACCTTTCATCTCTCTTTCATGTATGTATATATGTATATAATATGTATATAAACATATCAATGTTAGTGTATATGTGTGTAATGTATGTGCATATATATTTATCTATAAGTATATGTATGTTCACATATATGTATGTATATATGTAATATACATACATATATATATGTGATATATATATACATACATACATATATGATATCTATTTGTGTATCTATCTATTCTTCACCCCTCCAGAAGACATAAGCAATCAGATATAGCTTATACATTTTGTGAAAGAAGACTGGAGTAAAATGAAAAAAAAAATGAAAGAAGCTGAAAATCATTCACTTCAGTCTGTATTGAATCAATATTAGTTCTTTCTCTGAAGGTGGATGGTATGATTCATCATTAATCTTCTGCAGTTGTCTTGGATCATTGTTAATAGCTAAGTCATCCAGAGTTCTTCATTAAATTGTATTGCTGTTACTGTGTACATCGTTCTAGAAGTACACTCTTGCAAAGATGACCACTGGTAGAGGAGGGAATACATTTACAGGAAGGCAGAACTAGGGAATGCATGTGGAGGAGAACATATAAGGATTACATGTGACAAGAAAATATGTGTTGTTGAAATAACTCACTCTACCAATGCTGCCAAGTTGCTGATGTTCTTAGAGGGCACACCTTTCTTGGCTCCTCTGGACTAGGAAGTTTGTTATTGTTGTTCAACAGTTTTAGCCTAGACATTTCTGCTGAACTGCTGGTGCTCTGTGCTGACCTTTCACATCTAAGGGGCTTTTTCTATAGGGAAATGATTGAATGAATGGGCCTGAGAAGTCATTAACTTCATTCTGATATCTCTGGCCATCTAGTTAGAGAGATCCTTTGCTATTTTAAATCTTTCTTCTAAATACTCTTTATAATCTATTTTGTATATATTTTTTTTTTTTGTCTCCCCCCTATGTTTGTAAACTCCTTGAGGGTAGGGAGCTTTTGCTTGTTTTTGTATTCACAGTACCTGGAAAATAATAGTATTTAATAAATGTTTATTGAATGAATTTAACTTCTTTGGGTCTTGGTTTCCTGATCTATAAAATTAGAGAGGCTCAGACTAGATCACTTTTTAAGATTATCTTCACCTCTGATTCTATGAATAACCTCATAATTGGTCTTGTTTTCAGTTTTTTCTCTCCATAATCAGTCCTTTTCACATTTGTCAAAATAATGTTTCCAAGGCACAGGCTATTCCCCTGCTCAAAGACTTTCTGTGCATCTCAACAGCCTCTGGGTTCTAAGCAATTTAGCTCCAACCTTCCTTTCTGGATAATTTACAAATTACTCTTCTTCATGCATTCTATATTCTAGTCAGTCCAAATTTTCAGCTATTTCCTAAACTCAATAATTTATCACCTGACTTTTTGTATCCACATAAGCTTTATCTAAGTATAGAATATATTTCCTCCTCATCTGTGGGCCTCTGGGCACTGATCTTTCTTCTCAACATGTCATTTTCTCAGTGAAACTGTCCTTCAACCTTTCCAATTATTAGTGCTATCTCCTTTTTCAAGTTACCTTTACTGACATCCTTTCCAGCAGCTTCTGAGAGAGATCAGTTAGGAGATCAGGCAATATTTTATTTATGATTTTGTATTTTCTTTTCATTCATTCATTCATTCATTCATGCTTGCATGCATGCATGAAAATAGTACTTTGTCTGAATGGAACTGCCACGACTTTCTGGAAGGTCGATTTTCCCCTTGATCAAGAAGCATTTTCATAATTCTTTCCCTTTGAGATGCTACTTATTTTTATTGGTTACAACAGAGTCATGAGCTATCTTGTCATCATTGCTTCCATTTGTCAGTTGAAGCAACTAAGTTTAAAGGACAGAGAGAGAACTAAATTAACCACAGACACTGGACTAGACTTCCTAAGCTGAATTTTCAATCTTGCTGTTGCAGCAAGGGGAGACAATTTTCAGGGGTCAAATTGTTCATCAGAACCTCTAACAAAAGGTGGATGTAGGGCTCTGTCAGTTTTTGTGTAATGTGTAATGATGTGAGAGCATTTGATTGTGAAATTTGCCTGGGGGCTCTGCCATCCAACAGGGCTTATCTGAAGTCACAAATAGCTGTGCTACAATATCATTCCCAGAAATACCACCTCCACAAGTCAGGGAATTAAGTTACCACTTTAGTCTCCTTACTTTTCTAACTCTGGAGAATAAGCTCTGGGAAGTATCAATTTCTGAGTCACTGTTTGTTGGAATGCCATCCTGAACAGGACACTCCCTGAAATCTAGAAAGTTTCTACTAATTTTAACTTAAATATCTCTTTCAAAAAAGAGAAAGATAGTAATAGAAATAATGTACAAAATTATGAAGTACCTTTTGGTTAAGTAAAGATTCATCCCACTCTAGACCCAATTCTCTCTCAATTCTCAAACATTAAAAAAATATGCATTTCCCAGGCTTGGAGCTCTGCTTCTTTTGGATTCTTTTGCTGTTTTTGAATTTATACAGGTAAAGAGGAGAATGTGGTAGTTGCTCCGAAGAGCTGTCTGTGCGAGTTCTGGAGAGTACTAGCCAGTTATAGATCCCTTCCTTGATCAGTCCATCAGTCAACTTGAGCAGATGCAGAAGCAGTCCAGTTTGTTTGCATGGATTGTTTGGAGGCCCATTCTAATATCACCCATACATATATTTTATATTCTTCTTTTTCTGTTGCTTGGAAGGATGCCCAAGCTGGTACTCTTTTCTTTAGAGCAAGGCTTCTTAAAATGTGCATCATGACCCCATATGAGGTCTCATAACTAGGGATTACAAAATTATTTATCATCAGTAAATGTTTGAATTTGCATACCTCTTTTATATACTTACATACTTGGGATCATGCAAAAATTCCTAAAGCAAAAAGGAGCTGCAAGTGGAAAAAATTTTAAAAGTCTTGCCGTAGAAGATCAATGATAGAAGGATTTCTGCCAAAAAGAAGAATGCAGTTAGTCTTGAGCACTTTCTCCACTAACAAAAGAGCTATCTTCAAAACCTATCATAGGTACATAGATTTAAAGCAATATGAAACCTTAGAAGCTATGGAGTCCAACTTAGTCATTTTACAAATGGAGAAACAAAGCACAGAGAGGTTAAATAATATGTCTCATAGTCATACAAGTGGTAAATGGAAGAACCAGGATTTGAATCAAGAACCTTTGGCTTCAAAATACTATTTCTAATTTACAATGCTGTAAATGGGGTACGCTTAACCATAGACTTTGTGGTTTGTTTTCATTAACTGAATTTGTCAGTTTATGAAATATGGGAGATCAGAAATTCCTTTAATAAAACATTTTGTAATATTATGACACTTGCTTACAAAGTCAACTATTCATTGCTTTTCAAATCTTAAAGTGTTGTATGAACAGAATATTATTATCATTAATGGAATTAAAAATAGAGGTAATCTAATAAAAGGCAGTTTGGTAAACAAAAATATTTTTATGCATTTAAAGATAACAATGCATCTCATTATGTCTTTGACTAGATTAATCAAAAATTGCTAATTTATTTTCTAATTTAACATTTTTTTATTTTTTTCTTAAAAAAACAGTTATGAAAGAAGCAACAATGTTGGAATGAAAAGAGTATTGGATGTGAATCAGGAGGTCTCAATCTTAGCTCCCACTATGTGGGATGTATGACGTTGGACAAGTTAGTTCCAACTCTCAGGCCTCAATTTCTTCATCTGTAAGATGAGGAAATTGAACTACATTTCACCCACCTCTAGATCTTATGCTTAATTCTGTCACTGAAGTATTGACAGAAACATTGAAGGAAAGAAAACACAAAAAGAATTGGATGTTAATTTTTAAATAATAGCTTTTTTATTTTCAAAATACATGCAAAGATTGATTTTAACATTCATCATTGCAAAATCTTGTGTTATAATTTTTTTCTCCCATTCTTCCTTCCCTCCCCTAGACAGCACGTAAACCAATATATGTTAAATATGTATATATAGATACATAAATTTCTATACATATTTCCACATTTATCATGCTGCACGTGAAAAATCAGATCAAAAAGAAAAAATGAGAAAGAAAAAAAGCAAGAATATATCAACAAAAAGTTAAAATACTACATTGTGATCTGTATCCCATGGTCCTCTTTCTGGATGCAGTTGGCTCTTTCCATCACAAGTCTATTGGAACCGGACTTTCCAGCTCATTTTACAAATGAAAAACATGAGAGAAATAAGATTAAGTGACTTGCCCAAGATCATGTAGCCAGAAGACGAGATTTGAGTTTTTCTAAAGCATCATATAAATGCCCCTCTTCCCTGAAATAACCCTACAATTACTTGACCATAGCTTCAACATCCATAGCCCAAGCATTCTTTTCTCCAAACCAAATATTGGTGGTTCCTTCAAGGAATTACCATTAAAGCCTAAATTTAATGTCTTTTACAATTCTAGTTTCTATCTTCCAGCTGATCTCTAGCTTAATATTATTCTTTCTGAACTTCATTCTTATAACTGAACACAGTATTCCAGATGTGATATGACCAGAGAAGAGCAAAGTCAGATTATCACTTTCTTATTTCTAGAAATGTCACCTCTTTTAATGCAAGCCAAAGATTGATTTAGCTTTATTTATTTATTTGTTTGTTTATTTTGCTACCATATCAAACTGTTGACTCATATAGACTAGTCAGCCTAGGCAAATTTTATTACAGGATGCTTTTATTCTTAATAATACAGAAACACAAAAACATAATGGCTTAATTCATTTGTAGTTCTCCTGGACAAATCTTAAAAGAATATCTCATTGAAGAAAGAAAAGAAAAAAAATTACAAAATCTCAGTTTTGGAAGGGACCTCAGAGGTTATTTTATTAGATACTTATTTGCTCAACTTCTCTGTTCTTCCTTTTCTTCCTCTAAAATGAGGAAGTTGATCTCCATGGCCTCTGAGTTTCCCCAACTCTTAATGTAAGATTTTATTCTAACTTACACATAGACAAAAATCTCTACTACAACATACCTGGGAAGTGTACATGCAGTCTTTGTTTGAAAATATCTAATAAAGGTAAACTCATCACTTCTGGAAGAAGCCCATTCCACTTTCAAACAATCCTGTTTGCTAGGAAGTTTTTTTACTTACCTCAAGACTAAGTCCATTTCTTTGCAACTTCCACATATTACTTCTAATTCTTCCCTGGTTCTGCCTAGCTCTGTTGTCAAACAAAGCCCACTGAGAATTTCTTCCACGTCTCAAACTCTCAATGATAGCTAATATGTCCTGATAACTCTCCTCTTCCTCAGGTCAAACATCCCCAATCCCTATAAAAGAATCCATCATTATATGATGCGATCTCTAGGTTTTTCCCTGACCTGTATCCCTCACAAAACATCTAATTTATGTTTTAATAATGTTTGGGAAACATCAAAATTCTATGAATTCTGTGTATCCATTTAAATGACCTTAGTGTGAAATCACCTGCAGATCTCCATTTCCATCGCATAATTACCCTTACACATGAAATGTCAAGTTAGAGAAATGGTACCCTTTAGCTATGAAATACCTAATTGGTTTCACATTGGCTTTTAACATTGGGAAGTAAACAGGACTTTGGAAAAGTCCTCAAGATGCCAAATAGCTGGATTGGTCTAATATTCTGATGTGCTGATACTGTATAAGCTAAGTGTTAAGGACTTTGTACAATTTCTTGCTAATTTCTCTGGAAATTATCATGTTCTTTCAATGAAACAGACCAACATATTTCTGTGAGTAGACATTTTTATTTATAGTGGCACTTCCAAAGTTTCTCATATCTTGAAAATATCCACAAAAATACTGACTTATTTTTACATTAGAAAAATGCATTTTGCATATAAAAAGAGTAAAATATATACTATTAGGCAGTATTTTTTCTTTTTATTTAATAAAACTGACTTTAGGAGCAAGCATACCTCATCCCACCCATTTTTAAAGTATAAAATGCAGTTCTAATAACCATGAAAGAATGTTTTTGATAAGTAACATTTATGAAAATATAACTTAAGTACTTTTGCAAGTTACTCCTCCTCACAACTTTATGCCATTAATAATATTAAAAATATATATCAAAAGTAACAACAAAGCATTCGTATGATGGTGACTTTTTAAATACATTTTCTTATAAAGTGGCAAAATAGTATTCACAAATATACAACTAACATGAACTATTTATATACAGAGTGTCTTAGCTTGGAAATTTGCACAGCCTCCTGCTTCATGGTCTAACAGGCTTTCCTGTTAATTCTGTACTTGGAGGTAAAATCAGTGAGTGGAATTAATCTCAAGTCTCAGAGTTCATAGCACATGATAGATGAGCCTGGAATTAGGGGCCCCTGGTGTTTCTGGCTGAGAGTCAGTGCTGGCAATTGGAGAGAGAGAAACTGGGTCCTGAAGAGTCAACATGGGTTGGTCAGACGATGAGATCCGATCCACTATGCTGGATAAGCAGTCCAAACTGGATAGTGTGGAATTTTTGTCGTTGGAGGAAACTGAGGATGGGAGAGAAACACATTATAAATTAGACGTGGGTAGAAAGATTTGTTACTTTGCCCTCCTCCTCTATCTTGATCCTTTCCTCCTACACTCAAAAGTCAGGTGGCCATAGAAAAAGAGAAGCAGAAATTGGAAGCAAATATCTGGGGGACTCAGGCAACAAGAACATGTCTTTAATGTCTGGATAAAAGGGTAGTTCGTAAGGAGTAGGAACAGGTTTTGTTCTTTTTTTGGATTGAGGTTTTTGTTTGCTTGCTTGCTTGTTTGCTTGTTTATAATTCAAAGTATCACCAACTTATCATTTACCCAATGAAAATTAAAAGAAGTCACACAACTTTGGTTTGATTAGAGCAGGATTCTTTAAATTGTAACAATATATTTGGTTTTCTTTGTCATCTTGTGGACTTTATTTTATGTAATGGAATACATTATATTAAGAAGAGATCCATAAGCTTTACCGGACTGTCAAAAAAATCTGATGGAAGTTAAAAACCCTTTTTCTAGAGTGAGCTGTTCACTGAACCAGCTCTGAAGCTCATCTATGATCATTAGCACTTACCATTTGTCATATCAGGGCAGTAGACACTGTCAAAACTGCTGTTTCTTCTGGACCACACAGGGCTGTTGCATTCAGCCTAAGAAAAGCAATTTTTTTTTTAGTTTTAGTGTCTGACAAACTGGGACTCTGAACAAAAGTTCAGATACCTTCTGCTGACCCTGGTGAATCCCTTACTTCAATTTTATTTTTGAAATGGAGAGTTCTAGTAAAATTACCAGGACAAAGAGATGGATAAGGACAAAAGAGAAAAGAACAAAAAGGGAAAGAAAAAAGAGAGAAAAAAAAGAAAAGGTGAAGGAAAAGCAGAGAGATACAGAGTCAGAGACATTGAGTCAGAGAAAAAGAGTAGAAATGAGCTGAGATGAGATTGCAATATTTATTGGTTTATCCATGAAGGATGGATGGAAGTAGGAGGAAGCTACCCTAATTTAGTGAGAGAACACTTTCCCAGGGCAACAACACATTAAAACCTGGCACAGATAAAGCAAACGCTCTCGGAAAAGAATGCATCAACAACTTCTCAGAGCCAGGCTTCCTCAGGGGAGGGTTTATGGCTTGTCTTTTTTTTTTTTTTCCATTTCTTCATTAAGTTATTAAAAACATGGGCAATGTAGGCTTCAGAGATTGCACCTTAGTTCTCTGTGTGTGGCAAAGCAGACTTAAATTACATATTTGAAAATAGACCATAATGGAGAAAACGTTTCGTTGCTTCCTCCCAAAGATCACTTTGTGGTCATTCTCCTTAGCAGCAACCTTTAGCAGGTAACACCTTGCTGAATGAAGTGCCCTCCATTGCCTTAGAAATACAAACAGGATTGTGTCAATCACAGAGGAGTTGTGTATACTTAACAGCTGATTTCCAGGGTCAGAATTGGAAGGACCCTTAGAGAACATCTAGGTCAATACCCCTCATTTTTCAGATGATCAAATTGGGGACCATAGAACTCAAGGTCACATAGAGATGAGCAACACCTAGGAAACAAGTTTTCTTAGTGTCAGCCTAATACTCTCTACTCCAGGCTGGCTGCTTTCCCAAAACAGGACCCTGTAATCTTTCTAAGTCTGGATCTATTCAATATTTTACAATATTAAAAGTCACCACAACATAGCCTTGAGTTAAAAAAAACAAGCCATCAAATACTTCTAGTATTTTTTTTTCATTTTTAATAATTATAATAAAGAAAGACAATCATCTATGTATGAACTTCTTACCATCCCATCAGAGCAGTTGGAAGTGGGGCTGGTAGGTTCAGAACAGCTCTGCCCAGGTAGAGTATAGTAGTTTTCGACCTGTTCCCTCAGCAGTTCTTGGAGGCTCTCGATGTATCTGATAGCATTCCTGAGGATCTCCACTTTGGGGAGTCTCTGGTTAGGATTGGCCGTAGTACACCTCTTAAGTGTCTCAAAAGCCTGGTTCACCTTCTTCAGCCTCCGCCTTTCCCGCATGGTGGCTGCCTTCCTTCTGTCCATGGTGGTAGACTTCCTCTTGCAGGCTTTGCAAGCCCACATGAGGCAGTGGCCCGCTTGATGGTGACCCGTCGGGGCTCGCACATGTTCCTCTTCATCTGAGCCTTGGAGATCTGTTTTGTGGGCTCCGAAAGAAGTCATTCTGGGCTCAAACTCATCCCCGAAGTCCCCCTCTGGAGAAGGGATGCAGGAGCTGTCGTAGAAAAATTCGGATGGGGAGAACTGGCAACCTTCCATCATTTCCATTCTGCCAGAGGAGAGAGGGAGGGATGTTGCACCTGGAGGACAGAGAGAGAGACTCCAGTGAAAGTTATCCTGGCGTTCCACTGGGTCAATTTCCTCAGCAATTAGCTAGGGGAGAGGCTAGTGTCCTTAACTCGGAGGCATGGCCTTTTTATATATTCATGGAGAGGGAGGTTGGTCCACAGTGGCTACTCATTATTAGCATATCCCACCACAACCCCTACTGGGGGCTGTCTGGGCAAACCTACTTTCCCCAGGAGACAATTTGCTGTTTACAGCGCCTTTTGACTAGTTAATGATTTTACTGCATTTCTTTTTAATGGGAGCCGGCTTCTCCACCCACCCATCCCCTCCCCCTTTCCCTCTCACTTTCACTCACAACTTAACCAAACCATGGGACTATTTCTAAATGAGATCCTAGCAACTAGCAAAATTTAATTTTATAGAATTTATCCCTTTCTTCAAATCTCTTTCCCCTCTCCCCCTTTTGAAACAATCTAGACCTGGGGAAAACAATCCCTAGAGGAGACACAGAAAATCAGAAGTTTTATAGATGGAGGGAGGGCCCTTCTATTGAATTGTTATTTCTCCTTTCTAGTAACTTCACATCAAGAATTCTTCAGACAAGTGTGCACAATACATGAGTTTCATAAACTTGAAATTTCACTGGACTCTTAAGTTGTTCATCTTTCATGTCCTAGTTTAAGAATTCTTCTACGTAAAATTTAGATAATACAATTTTTAAAAAGTAGCTGTTTTAGTGGAGATTTTTTAACACATAATTTTTTTCCTTAAATGCATATCATTTTTCCATCTTAAAAGAGATGGTGTAAAAAGGAATAACCAAATAAATGAGTTAAGACTTGAATCCAAAATGTCTTTAGCCTTTGAAATCAAGGGATCTCAACAAACCCCAGAAAGAAAGAAGACACAAAGAAAGAAAAGAGAAAGAATGAAAGGGAAAATTACATCCTAACCTAATCCGTCTAACTTTTTTTGGTCTCTAGCTCTGACTCGTATTTCCACAGACATAACAGAGAAGCAAGACTTGGGGTTTGCTCATTTTCTGCTTTCAAGCAAACTTACACCGTTACAGATGCGTCCCAGCTGCCGGAGCCACAATCCCTCCTGCTAGTGTAAAATTTCTAACCCCACAATCCCTAAGTAACTTCACACAAACCGGTGACAAAAGCCTTCCAGAAAGCTTGCAGCTAGATCATTGTAACCCTGGATGGGGAGGTGGTGGTGGGGGGTGGAGGAAGGGGATGGTAATTAAAGTGGTAATGAAACCATTAACAGAAGGTTGCCAGAGCCCCAAGAACCAGCCCATGGACCACATTCAGATAACTTGTGTTTGTGTGTTTTTAATTTTATGAAAATGGGTTATTCAAGGCACATGCCCATATGCCATTATCTGTAGTTGTTAGATTCTGGTCTGAGTTATCTCTCTGCTAGGACTACATACCGGCTCCTAGAGGAAGCGGCCTTGCTTTAACCTCAATCTGCCTGTCTGTCCAGTAAGTGTTATAGCTTCCTAATGTTTTTTGTCTGAGGGCCTTTTTAGGGGGAGGGGTAGTGTTTTGTTTTGCTCTGTTTACTTTCTACAATCCCTTTTCCTCGGCTCTTGGCTTGGAGATTTCTTGTCAGTAAGGACCAGAAAGGTAAGGTTTTCATCAGAGTTCATTGAGGCAAAGGGGACTATTATGAGAGATCAGGAGAGAGCACCAGATGATGGAGAAAGACAATACAGAAGTCTTTGCTGCTTCAAATCTTAAATGTCCCACCCTTAATGGGGAAAAATGTTTCTCTTAAAATTTTTGCACAAGCCCACACTGTTCACCCCAAAGGGTTCCTTAATTGTCTGGCCACTTGGGAGTACATCTGCAGTTTATTTAGGGCTATAAACAGAACCAGAGCCTTTGAAATGAATCCTGTATTAAGAGCATAAACCTGATAAAGGAATAAAGTTACAGGGAAAAAAAAATCAAGAGTTTGAATGGTAGCAATCCTTGGTGAAGTAGTTGGAAACATTAAAATGGCCTTTGTCATCATTAAAATGAATACATGAACAGTATTCAACTCCGTACTGTTCTCCATCTTAGAAGGCGTTTTCCCTTTGTCTTTTTAGATACCCCCTCTCAACTCCAGCATGGTGTTTTATTCATATAATTGGGTAAGAGATTGAACCTATGATTGAAGTGATAGAAGGAACTCTCTCCAGGAACTCTTAATTTGTGTGTGTGTTTCTACCTGCTGGCAATCTGGGAAATCTATGGAACCTTTCTCAGAAGTTTTTAAATGACTATAATAGAATACATAGGTTTACAAAGGAAACATTACTTTCAAGCAAAACCAAGAAGTGTTTATTGAATGTTCACCATGTGCTAAATTCTGGAGGCAAAAAGAAGGCAGAAAAAAAAGAAAAAAAAAACAGTTCCTGCTTTCAGAAAACTTAGTCTAATTGGAGATATAATATGTGAACAACTATATATAAAGAAAATGTAAACATGATAAATTAAAGATACGCACAAAGGTAAACAATTAGTATTAATTAGAAACAGTTTCTGTAGAAGATTTTAGCTTGCACTGAATGTTTTGTTTGCAATTTGAAATATTTAAAAACTATAACAATAGGGAGCCCTGGATTAAGAACTTCTGCCTTGTGTCACATTTATAGTCTTAGAGAGTTGTCTAGATCAATGAGGGGTTAAGTGAATTGCCTAGGCTCACCAAAATCTAGAGGTGTCATAGATGTGAGACTTGAATCCAAATCTAGTGGGCTGAGAGATCAGTTCTCTAGGCACTGTCACACAGCCTTTAGTGCAAATAGTAGGCGCTTAACAAATGCTTTTTTACTTTAAGTGGATTGGAATATTTGCCAAGGAGCTGTGGTTTTTGGTCAGCAGTAATATGACTACCTTTACTGGATGGTGGATCCTAAAGATGTTGCCTGAGTACACTGGGCAAGTGCTAAAATAGAGCTGTTTACAGGTTTGTGTTCCGGTCACAAACAAACTTGATCTTTAGTGTTGTAGCTGGGGGGTAGAGGAAGGACTAGAAGAGAGGCGGTTAGTGGCTACCACACTTCTTAGCCACCTTTCACTGGATTCCCTTCCATCAGGCACTTGTAGTGGCAGGCCAAAGTCCCAATTCCCACCCCCCCCCTACATTTAAGGTATTCTTTCGCTTTACTTTAGGCCGAAACTTTTCCATCAAATTCCCACAGCCCTGCCCGGGTGAGGGTCCTTGGCTGTGGGAGGCTTATCTCTGTTCTTCTCCCTCCCCGTTCACCCCCGGCCTTGTACCTTACTCCAAACGGGCTACTGCAGACTGTACAACCTATCCCTTCTCCCCCTTCTTCATCTGCCGGTGTTGTGCCGGGAAGGATGCTGTCACTCACGAGGCTCTGTCATTAGGAGAAGCCCTCCGAGGTTACAGTTCTCTTTGGTAAAGTGATCTCAAAACACACATGCAAACGTGTAGAAGGCGAGTGGAACTGCAGAAGTACCAAAACCTCAGCGCTTCGGACTGCTTAATGGGGCTTGTGGGGAGGAGGGGAACCTAAGCCGCTGGACTCTGGGGACTGAGGTGCTGAAAATAGGATGCCAGGGCACCAACACAAGCTAGACACAACTTTTAACCCGTGCTCAAGAGGCGAAGAAAGAAAGAGATCAGAAAACAGAGGAAATTTTCAAAGGACGAAAGACGCCAGCTTTTTTCAAAGGCTTTGGGACTCAAGAGTTTGGCAGCTATTTCTTTAGGGAAGACCCAAAAATAGGGAAGTGGAGAATCGGAGTGGCTAAAAAGACCTTTCCAGAGAACTTGGGGGGGATGTATTATACGCGGTTTTATATGTGCATCGCATATAGTGGAGCTTAATAAAATATTGCCTGAATTGAAATTGGGCTGAATTCAATTGATTTTCACTCCGGTCCTTGCCCTTCTGAGTTTATCATTTGAGTGAAAATAAGCAAACTCTACCTTCCAGAATTTTTCTGGTCAGCCGAATTCTATTTTAAGGCCACAAACCACTTTCATTTTCAGGGTGTAAAAATACAATTAGAAAAGATATCCCATTAAATCTCTCCTTCTTTGTCTTTTGCAGAAGGGAGAGACTAGGATTGAGGAATATTAAAATGTCTTTTAGTTTTTGCTGAAGTGATTGTTTTTCTTTTCCTGACTTTAATTCTTTACTGAAAGTGATGGCTTTCTGGGGCAAGGGAAGAAAGAAGGGATATATGTGAAAACAAATAATCTAAGTAGAATGAAAATATCAATACCAATGTATATGTATGTGCATTATGTACACATATATGAAAATATACATAGAGACATATACTTATGTGTATATAGGTATATGCATTTGTAGATAGATAGATAGATAGATGGATGGATAGATAGATAGATAGATAGATAGATAGATAGATAGATAGCCTAGTTCTGGATTTCTGCAAAGTATGTGTCCAATATCTGCAGGAAAAAAACTCAACTAGATCACAATCCCTTATTTTTGATAAGAGAAAGAGTAGCACCCTGCACACATTAAGCATTTATTAAATGTTTTATCTAACATAATCTAAGAAGGACAGGACCACCAAAGCATCTGAGACATATGATTGTATACTTTGAATTGTTCTGACCAGTCCATTTATTTTTCATAGTTGTTGTTTGTTTGTTTTAATAAATGAAAGCTGCTTTCACTGTTTAAAAAAAGTAATTTGATTTCCATACAGTTCTCGTAATTTGTATCAGGGAGGTAAGGTTCTCCAAATAAAAATGAGTCATTCTAAGAGGCTCCTTTATTTTTAAGGACACTTTTAAATCACCCTCACAACTTTTACTAATAGAGATTATTGCAGTTAAAACAACATGGATTTATGGACCTCTCACTGCAGAGGTATGGACTATATACATAAATGAGTTTGGGGAGGTAGTGTTCACCAGAATTCCAGACCTCTGAGAAGTCACCAGAAGGTTTTTTTTTTTTTTTTTAAAGAAGTCAAATATCAGGGGAAGGCAATTTCAAGGGCTTCTCCTCTGTCTTTTTGGCCAGAGCCCCCTCAAAGACAGTGGCAAAAGAGGATTATTAATCAGTTTCAAGAAAGGGGAATTCTTCATCACTTTCATTCTTATTAAAGGGAATTTTTGTAATGTGCTAAACTTTTGGCTACTTTCAACTCTGGGAACCAGGCACACCTAAGTAAACACATTAGTACCTGACAGAGCTGCTGGAAGAATTTGTGGGGAAGACAGCTGAAGAAGACATTGGCCTCTGCTTGGATACTGGGACTCCCAGGAGAGATCAAAGGGATGCGGACTTGAAACCAAGGAGAAGGATGGTCCCTACAGCCACAGCTTGTTGGAGCACATGGCTCAGCTGCTCAGTCTTCGTTGCTGAGTTTGAAAGCCAGAAGATATTGCACTGAGTCCAAACTAGCTATTTAGCACTCTCTTTGTGTCTCTGTCTCTGTCTCTGTCTCTCTCTGACTGTCTCTTTGTCTTTGTCTCTGTGTCAGTGAAGTGTGTTACAGAATAGAGAGGTGAGATGCTTTTAATAGCCTGACTCTTTGGGAATATACCTTATTTCTTATTAACAAGTTAAATTAAATAAGTGAAACTTTAATAATTTAAAACACAATTGTCTTGGTCTCCCCTGTCCCCAGGCTACATTATTAGTCCTGTGGGGAAAAGACAGTGAAATGCTGTTGGCAGAGAACTCTTCATAGAAACAGATAAATTCTAATACTGAGATTGAGTTAATAAAGACAGAAGCTGTTTCAGCAAGACATTTTTCAAAGTCCAAAGTTCTAGACAGAGTTGTGTATTTTTCACTCTCAACCCCTTCCCCAAACCCATTCTTTCCCTCTCAGTCATTGTGACACCTTAGAGAATCTGAAATTGGAGGACCTGGGTTTGAATAATGTTGCTGCTGTTTTTTTTTTTATTTGTTTCATTTTAAGCAAATCATTTCATTTCTTTGAACCTCAGTGCCTCATTTGTAAATTGAGAGAGTTGCATTGGACTTCTAATGCCCCTTCCAACTTTCAATCTATGACCTTATTATGGGGCCAGGAACAAATTACAACCTGGATTCTCAGCAGATGTCCAGCATATTCAGGTTTGAAGTCTTTTGGCGCAGGTGAGCAGAGCTAGGAACTTAAGAAACTCATTTTAAAGAGACTTTCTTTTTCCTGGTAATATCCTTGGATGGATTAAAAAAATGTTTTGATCCTATTCTAAACTTGATAACTTTGAAGCTAGTCTGCCTTTGGAAAGAGGTTAGGTTACAATTAAATCACAAACCACTTATCTTTCCCAAGTTATTACCTCCTGATTGGAGTTCCCAGAAACCTGTTTGCTTTGGCTTTGGACTTGGTAAAGATTATCATTATTAATATCAAACAAAAACATTTTAATTCCAAACACACTGAAGGTTTGCATTGAAAAGCCTTACATGTGAGCTACAGAATTGGAGGTCATAGGGAACCTTTGGAAAATATTTTTTTTTATTTAATGAAGAACTTCTATAGGCAAACTTTACTCCAAACAATTTCTCATGTTACTCTGCTGCTGGAAATTGGGTGAATTTGGTATGTGAAGATGGAATAAAATCCACCAGTAAGTCTAGTCCATGAATTTAACTAACAACCTTAGTGAGAACTAGGCTTAGGAGCTAACCAAAGAATGAATCTAACACACACACATACACTGTCGTTATGATTATTATTTATTAATTATTATCAGTTAGTAAATGCATTAAATTCAGGAAATGTTTTCTTTTGCTAAAGGGCACTTCACCCCAAACATGCATGTACACATACATAAATACATCACACTTATAGAAAAAAACACACTACATACAGGCACTGCATACACACATGTTGCATATTATACTTCTTTTGGATTCAGTGCATTAGTGATGAACTTTCTTAGCTTTAGGTTATTTGCTGCTCTATTTTGCAAGTTGCAGACTTGGCACTTGGGTAAAACATCTTCTGGAAACCAACCTCAGCAAAGTGCAAAAAAAGCTAGTACCTATCCTGGTCATTTGAGTTTTTCTTTTTGAAGTGGGGGTGGAGGGGAAGGTGATGGGAGTGAAAGAATGCTTGGAAAGAATGGCTCCTAACTTTATATGTGAACCTGAAATGATGGAAAAGACTTTGGGTTAAGAATGGAAATTTTGCCTTGCTGTTTCCAATCTTCCATTCACTAATCTTCTGCCTCAGTCAAGTTAATTTCTGAGACTTGGTTTCCTTCTCTATTAAATAAACATGTAGGATGATATGATATCTCTAAGGTCACTTACTTCTCTACCATTCTAAGATGTCACAAGTAGAGAAACCTTTGGAGAAGACATGTACGATGTTCTTTCTTCAAATGACTCTGACTCAACACATTTTTCATTGAAATGAGTCAAAGGTGATGACAGATGGAGCTAAGCTGATGGATATAGGATTTAGAGAAGAGTGAGAACTTAGGGGAGAATGAAGCTGGGTTGTTTATTTTCTACTGAGGAAGCATGGTAAAGACTTGGGAGTCAAACCTTGAGTTCAAATCACACATCTGATGCTTACTAACTGTAGTAAAGTTGTTTAAAGTCTCAGGGTATCAATTTTCTCATCTTTAAAATGAGCATGCAATGACCTTTGAGGTTCCTTCTAGTATAAAATCTATGTTCCTAATTCAGGCTGCTCTTTGGGGACAATTCCCCCCAAAACACAAGACAACCCTCTTTGACATAGAAAGGAGCTGGGATCAGGGATAGAGACAAAAGATTTATTTGTGAGTTAGGGGTTTTCTTTGAGGGTAACAACTAGAAGAGGGAGATTTCTTACAAGAAAAGGAGAGATTTAAAAAGACCTCTTCTTAACAAGACTGCCAAAAAAAAAAAAGCACCATGATATGACACCCCTCCCCCATTCCCTTCATGGTGCAGTTTCTAGGTGGTCACCCCTTCCTGAAATTACAGTATAAACAAAGTTGGCACACGTTGTAAAGAAAACCTTCTTGGGATCAATTCCTGGGGTTTCTAGCCTCCCATTGGGCCTAGTAAGAGGCTTCATGTGTTGTTGTTGTTGTATTCCTCTTAGTCAGCTTTCAACCATTTAACTCTTTCCTCCAGTGGGACAGAAGATACTCCCATCAAAGAAGCTTCCCCTCCTCCAGCTCCAACATGAAATTCCTCTCTTTCTATCCTACTTACTGGAAAAACAAATCCAAACTGACTAGGCCTTGGAGTCAGTCAAGCTTTCTAGAGTTTGGTCTAGTTCAAGAAAAGCAGGGTCTTCACTTAGTTCCCCTAATCTTCTGTTACCCTGAGAGAAGGAAGGACAATTTTGGTTGTTAGTCCAAGAGCTTCAGAGATAACAGTATTGTTCCCAGACTCTTCTTAATTTCTGTCACCTAGCATTAATTTATTGATTATTATGTCCTAAGCACTACGCTAAAGATACAAAGAAAAAGTAATACAATTTCTGCTCTCTCCAGGGAAAGTGACAGGAGGAGAGTCAGGAACAGGGTGCAGATGTGTATCTATTTGTATTTTTATTCATTCCCTAGCAAGTTCAGATTCTCTTAGGTGGAGAAAATATGGTAAGAAGTGGAGAGGGAGTAGGATGAGACACAATATATTTACCTTCTTGGATTGGAGCACAGAAGAAAGGAGGAACAGACCCGAATGCATACAAAAAGAAGGAATAAATGGAGAGAAAGAAGGCAGGTATCCAGATGATCTAGATAAATTCCAATCCCTTACCCTGAACTTCCCCCATATGCTCTCCACTTAGCCTCTTTTTTTGTTAAGTGGAAAGGCCATTTTTTGAATCAGGAAAATAAAGTTTCCCCTCTATTCTGTGTTTGCCCAAAAGTACAACTTGGAGAAAAACCTAAGTATCTGTTGAACAGAATCAAAATACCCTTGCCAATCGTCTGTCAATTCTGATAGGCTTGGAGAATACAGAAAGGCCTTTTATTTTTACAATACTACATACTCGAACCACTTATATACAGTACTGCATTCCCCATCTTAAATACATTTCTTACATTTACATAAAAAAGAGAAAGTACTAAAAGTATTTACAAAAAAGAAAAGAAAAAAAAACAACAGGGAGTACACATTAAATAAAATTAACATTAAACCACAAATTTCCCACTTGGTTTCAGACAGGAATGAACTTCTCTGGATTGAGGTGGGCATAATTATGATAAAAATCAATCTAATAAATTAAAATCAAAAATGAAAAGGGGAAAAGACAGTCTATCCCAGCAGAGGTTCAGGGGACCAAAAGCTTTTCCGTCTGAATGTACACAAATCTTTGGGGGATTTTTTTGTTTTTGTTTTTCTGAGAAGATATTACTTTGTTTCCACCTTCCAGAAGATCTTGGGCATGGTTTTCTAAATATTAATGCATTGTAACTTAATCTAAAGGTTAGGAATGGGGTGGGGGTGGGGGTGGAGCAGGGAACAATGTTTCAGCAGAAGCGAAAATCCCTCCAGAACCAGCAAAGTGGTTCCTTATTTCTCCACCACCTCCTCCACGCTGATAAGCTTAGGATCTTCTGAGGAAATACTGTCCACGATGGAAGAAAGACACCGAAGACTACTAGAGGCAGATGACTCGATTATGGGCCCTCCAACTGTAAGGAAGAAGGCAGAGATGGGGTTAGGACGAGACAATACAAAGTCACTGAAAACTAAAGTCCACAGGTTTTGCAAACTGTATTAGCTACCTCTAATAATTGTAAGCTGGCGATAGAGCAGAAGATACATTTCTATGTTACATTGTTATTCTTTCCTAACCTTCCTCCCCCAGCTTCCCACCACTCCACCCCCTTTAAAAACGTTTTACTTAATGTGTCTAAGCTGTTTTGGGGAGGTGGGGTTTACTTTTGCATACTTTACCTTCTCTGGGACTTATGGCTAGGGCCCTGGAATGATCAGAAACATTTTCCCATTCAGAGCTGCAGGTGCTCAGGAAATCGGAACTGGGGAGCTGGAGCAAACACAATAAAGATCACTAAGGCTAGGTTAAGAAGCAAGGATGGGAATGCGAAAGGGGCTGCTTGCGTTTCAGGTTGGAGGCAGGCTGGAGTGATGCAGTGGTGGGGTTAGCATATCTCTGGTTCAATTAACTAGCCAAGAACTCCAGCTGCTTTTTACTGGGCTCCTTAAGTAGGAAGGGCGATGGGAGGGAGAAGGACAGAGTGGCGGCTGCGGGCAGGGAAGAAGGGAAAGAAATTGAGCAGCTGCACTTTTCGTTTTAAGGATAGAGCAAAGGCCTCCGGGGGCCCTTACATTTGTTTGCTTAGGGCTGTAGCTGAAGGGGTCTGCCCCCAGTTCTTGCATCTTCTCCTGCTGATCCAGCCGGTGCAGGAGGTCCTGCAGCCGTTCGATGTAAGTGATGGCGCTCCGCAGTATCTCCACTTTGGGCAGCCTCTGGTTGGGGTTGGCCACTGTCCTGCGCTTCAGAGCCTCGAAGGCCTCATTGATCTTCTTCAGGCGTCGCCTCTCTCGAAGGGTGGCTGCTTTGCGCCGGTCTGTCGGAGCTGATTTCCTCTTGCAAGTTTTACAGGCCCAGATGAGGCACTGACCGGGACAGTGAGGGGGCTGCAGGCCCGGGGGAGCCAGAACGTGCTCTTCGCCGCTGCTGTCGCTCCCGGCTTCGGGGGGCATTTGGTCCTGGCAAGGAGACAGGGTGCCGTCGCTGCCTGGATACAGAGGGGAGCCCTCGGCCATCTCCAGCTGCTGCAGGGCTCCATTCTCCCCGTCCAGGTAGAAAAAATAGGAGCCCGTTTCGAAAAGGTCCATCATTATGCCCTCCTCTTTGGCCTCTGGCTCTTCGGGAGCTGGGTGATGGGCTCCCAAACCCGAGAGGAACCACCCAGATGGCATCTAATTAGTGCGGTGACATAAATTGCCCCCTGCTTTATATATAGCCGAGGCTGAAACTCAATCCAACTTTTAGCTGTCGCGGTACCTCACCCTCCCAATGTGATTGCAGCTACCCTCCATCCCTCCCCCGTCATCCACCCCCCCCATACTGTCCCTAGAACATCATCTCCTTAGAAAGACAACTCAGGTTACTACCCACTCCCAGAACCAAGAGACATCCGATTGTGTGCAGGGAGGGGGAAGGTCACAACGCGCAGAACCACTAAGCAACCCGACTCAAACAGCCCGGAGCAAACTCTCGGATGTGCAATTGGGCCAACTTGCTTAGAGGGCAAGAGGAGAGCAGCCAGGATTTAAGCCGGCCACCAGTCCCCTCCTCCACTGCCGCCCCTAGATTCTAAATATAGACTTTTGCGGAAAGATTTCAAAGAGACTAGCTATCCCTCCAAATAGGCCAGCTTAATATGTTCAGAAAGCTTCGGCCTCTTATTTGTCCTTCCTCCTTAAGAAGATGCTAGTCCGGTGGATCTAAACAATCACTTGTCTTACGGTTATAAATTGGTGGGCAAACTACCACCTGCTTAATATAAATGTTAAGTAGCCTAAGGGACTTCTTTCTTTCTTTTTCTTTAAGCATTGTCATTTCCATGGAACAAAAGCATTAGAACTCAACTAAGGTTAGAAATTGATGATCAGAGCAGATGTTAAGCCCTTTTAAAAAATTACTCATTTTAAACTCAAATATAAAATGAAAAGAAAAAGCATTTCCATGTACACAGCAAAACATAAGAGCGGATTCCATATAACATAATAAATGTCCATTCCAAGAGAATCTAAATAATAAATATTACACATAGTTTTCAAAGCTACCCAGATTTTCTGTGCTTCCTTCTAGATTTTCTTTTGTTCTCTTCTGTGTAATTTTAACTATATTTTTTCTTCTCTCCCAAACTACAATTAAACAAGAACATATATACATATGCACACACACATATATAAACATACACATAAATACACATATATATACCTCTGTGTAAGACCTACTAAGCATATTTCTATTTGTCAGTTCTTTCTCTGGAGGTGAAAAATCAATCTCTATCAGAAATTTGTTTCCTCTACTCCTATGATTGTAAATGGAATCTGAACTAAGGGAGAGATAGTGCCTTAACAATAAAGAGGAGGATGGAATTGGAGTCAGAGAACTTGGCCGACCATTTTCTGCTTTTGTGACTGGGCAAGTCACTTCACCTCAGTTTCTTCCTCTGTAAAAGCAAGGGGACTTTTCAGTTCTGTACCTATAATCCTCTGACAGTGGGAGCATAAATTAAGAGCCTGACAAAGTAATTTAATCTAATTTGCTTAAGAGAGGGAGTGGAATAGAGAGGAAAAGAGTACTAACTCTGGAGGATATGGGTTCAAATGCTCACTTGCTGGGTGACCTTAGAAAAGTCATTTAATGTATCTGGACCTATTCCTTCATTTGAAAGGTTTGGACAAAATGATCTCTTCCTTTAAGGTCTATTTTTATTATCCTGCTAAGTTTAGAGAGAAGACATTATGGCCCAGAGAGCAAATGATTAGATCACACTGGTAGGATGCAGTATTCAAATTCAATGTAGTATTCTTTCTTTTTTCTTTTTTTAATAATAGCTTTTAATTTTCAAAATACACACAAAGAAAGTTTTCAACATTTGCCCTTGCAAAACCTCATGTTCCAAATTGTTCTCCCTCCTTTCCCCCCTCCAGACAGCAAGTAATCCAATGTATATTAGATATGTGAAATTCTTATATATATGTGTATATATACATACATATATGTGTATATATACATACATATGTATGTGTATATATACACACACACATATATATATATATTTCCACATTTGTTATGCTGCACAAGAAAAATCATATCAAAAAGGGAAAAACAATAACTAAAAAGGTGAAAATACTATGTTGTGAAATACATTTAGTCCCCATAGTCTCTCTATATGTAGATGGCTTTCTCCATCATGTCTATTGGAATTGACCTGAATCACCTCATTGTTGAAAAGAGCCAAGTTCATCAGATTTGATCATCAAATAATCTTGTTGCTGCTGTCTACAATGTTTCCTTCCTCACTTCACTTACCATCAATTCATCTAAGTCTTTCCAGGACTCTCTGAAATCATTCTACTGATTGTTTCTTACAGAACAATAATATTCCATAACATTCATATACCATAATTTATTCAGCCATTCCCCAACAGATGAGCATCTACTCAGTTTCCAGTTCCTTGCCACTACAAAAAAGGGCTGCTACAAACATTTTTGCACATGTGTGTCCTTTTCCCTTTTTTATGATGTCTTTGGAATACAAGCACAGTAGAGATACTGCTGGAAAAGGGTTATGCATCGTTTGCAGCATTCATTCTAATATCCCATACATACTAGATCATTCATTTATACTAGATTATTCATTTATCTATTGTTATCTTTTTAGTGGGTATCATGGAACACTTTGGCAGTCTGAGAAAGTCTATGGATCTCTTCTCAGAATTTTTTTTTAAATTAATAAAGTATAATACATGGGATTGCAAAGGAAACTAGTTATATTGAAATAAAAATATGATTTTCCCATCCAACTTCATAGGCCACCTGAAATCTATCCACAGACCATTTGGAGATTCATGAAACCCAGGTTAAAAATTGCTGGTATAGCCCAAGGCTTCTTTTATGATTGAAGGAGCTGAGGCCTGGAGAATTCACTGGTTTGCCAATAACCAGTAAGGACCAGAGCCATCATTCGGACCCAGAACTTCTGATGCTAAAGCCAGATCTCTCTGTACGATCATACTGCCATGATGTGTCCTGTGTGCTGCAGAAAGAGCTATCATAACAAACTGTGTTGAATCAGTAAGCTTGGTCTCAAAGACCTCTTCCATTCAAAGTACAAAGTTTTTTGTTTGTGAGAGTAAGAGTAAAGTATTACCTAGTAATATAGTGGATAAATCACCTGATGTCAGGATGTATCATATTATATGTAAGCCATATTAATTGTTTTAGATGAATGTGTATATATATATATGTTTATATATATGTATGTGTGAGTATATATATATGTTTATATATATATATATATATGTTTGTATACATAAATAAATATTTCCATGTTTAATTGTATCCTACTTGTGGGAGGCTGGGAGGCAGGGAGAAAGGAGGAAAAAAATAAAGTAAAAAGTATACAGCAGAGAACAAAACTGACAAGGAAGCAGAGAAAATGGGCAGTTATGAATACCATGAGTTCTATTATATTATATATGCTTTCTTTTTTAATTAATTAATTTATTTTTAATATACATTGCTTTATGAATCATGTTGGGAGAGAAAAATCAGAACAAAAGGGAAAAACCAATGGAGAGGGGAAAAAAAACAGAAAAAAGAAGAGAACAGACCATGTGTTGATTTACAATCAGTCTCCATAGTTCCTTTTCTGGATGCAGGTGACATTTTCCGTTCAAAGTCTATTGTGATTATTTGGTACTGGCTAAGAGAAAGAGTAGGCAATCAGTAGAATAGCATAGGATCACAGGACAAACTAGGCAATAACTATAGCAATCTAGTGTTTGACAAACCCAAAGACCCTACCTTTTGGGATAAGAACTCACTATTTGATAAAAACTGCAGGGAAAATTAGAAACTAGTATGGCAGAAAGTAGGTATTGACTCACATCTAAAACCATATACCAAGATAAGATCTAAATGGGTTCATGATTTAGACATAAAGAATGATATTATAAGCAAATTAGAGGAGCATAGGATAGTTTACCTCTCAGATCAGTGGAGAAGGAAGGAATTTGTGTCCAAAGAAGAACTGGAGCTCTTAATTGAACACCAGAGAGATAATTTTGATTATATTAAGTTAAAAAGTTTTTGTACAAACAAAACTAATGCAAACAAGATTAGGAGGGAAGCAATAAATTGGGAAATCACCTTTATATGTAAGGGTTCTGATAAAGGCCTCATTTCTAAAATTTGTAGAGAATTGACTCATATTTATAAGAATTCAAGCCACTCTCAATCGATAAATGGTCAAGGGATATTAACAGACAATTTTCAGATGATGAAATTAAAACTATTTCTAGTCATATGAAAAGGTGCTCCAAATCACTATTGATCAGAGAAATGCAAATTGAGACAATTCTGAGACCACTATACCCTTGTCAGATTGGCTAAAATGACAGGAAAAGATAATGATGAGTGTTGGAGGGGATATGGGAAAGCTGGAACACTGATACATTGTTGGTGGAACTGTGAATGGATCCAACCATTCTGGAGAGTAATTTGGAACTATGCTCAAAAAGTTATCAAACTGTGCATACCCTTTGACCCAGCATATTTCTATTGGGCTTATATCCCAAAGAGATCTTAAAGAAAGGAAAGGGACCCATATGTGCAAAAATGTTTGTGGCAGCCCTTTTTGTAGTGGCTAGAAACTGGAAAATGAATGGATGCCCATCAATTGAAGAATGGCTGAATAAATTATGATATATGAATGTTATGAAATATTATTGCTCTGTAAGAAACGACCAGCAGGATGATTTCAGAGACACCTGGAGAGATTTGCATGAACTGATGCTAAGTGAAATGAGCAGAACCGGGAGATCATTATACAAAAGGTAACAAGAAGACTATATGATGATCAATTCTGATGGACATGATTCTCTTCAACAATGAGATGTTTCAAACCAGTTCCAGTTCTTCAGTGATGAAGAAAGCTATCTATACCCAGGGAGGGGCCGGTGGGATCTGAGTGTGGACCACAACATAGAATTTTTATGCTCTCTATTGATGTTTGCTTGCATTTTGTTTTCTTTATCAGGTTGTTTTTTTCTTGTAGATCTGATTTTTTGTACAGCAAGATAACTGTATAAATATGTATACATATATTCTATTTGTCAAGGAGTTTAACATAATTAGCATGTATTAGACTTCCTGCCATCTAAGGGAGGGGGTGGGGGAAAGGAGGGAAAAATTTGTAACAGAAAGCTTTGCAAGGGTCAGTGTTGAAAAGTTACTCATGCATATGTTTTGCAAATAAAAAGCTTTAATTAAAAAAAAACATAAAAAAAGACAAAATCTATTGGGATTGCCTTGGATCACTCAATCACTGAGAAGAACCAAGTCTTTCATAGTTGATTGTCACACATTCTTGCTGTTATTTATTGTGTACAATGCATTTCTGGTTCTGCTTGTTCCGCTCAGCATCAGTCTGTGGAAATTTTTTCCAGGGCTTTTAAAAATTAGTCTGTTCATCATTTTTAATGGAACAATAATATGTCATTTCATTTATATACCACAACTTATTCAGCCATTCCCCAATTAATGGGCACCTATTCATTTTCCAATCTTTTGCATCACAAAAGAGGTGCTAAAAACATTTTTGCACATGTGGGTCCTTTTCCCTCCTTTATGATTTCCTTGGGATATAGACACAGTTGTGGCACTGCTGAGTCAAAGGGTATGGATAGTTTTACAACCCTTTGGGCATAGTTCCAGATTACTCTCCAGAATGTGTGGATCCTTTCACAATTCCACCAACAATGTATTAGTGTTCCAGTTTCCCCATATCTCCTTCAACATTTTTTCAACATCTTTTCCTGTTATCTCTTAGTCAATCTGAAAGGTGTGAGATGGTACCTCAAACTTCTTTTAATTTGCATTTCTCCAATCAATAATGATTTAGAACATTTTTCATATGACTAGAGTTGACTTTAATTTTGTCATCTGAAAATTGTCTGTTCATATCTTTTGATCATTTATCAGTTAGGGAATGACATATTCTTATAAATTTGACACAGTTCTTCATATATTTTAGGAATGAGACTTTTATCAGAAATACTAGCTGTACAATTTTTTCCCAGGTACTATCTATACTTTCTTGAAATGGAAATATATTCTGTATCCCAACTTATATTCTGTTGTGCATGTGGCACTTTTTTCTGCAATTTTTTCTTTTAAATAAATATATTTCAATAAATTAAAATCTAGCTTCAGATACTTACTAGCTGTGTGATTCTGGGCAAGTCTTTTAGTTTCTGTTTGCTTCATCTTCCTCAACTATGGGAATAATAAAATGGGAATAAAAAAATAATAAAACCTTTCAAGGTTGTTACAATAATAATTGTAAAGCACAGTGCCTAACATATAGTAAAAATTCTATAAATGTTAGCTATTATTAATAGTAATAATCACCAATTTTAAACAGTGCTTTAGGATTTCCAAACTGCTTTAGATACATCTTATTTAATTCTGGCAAAGTGCCATTCAGTACATTTTTGAGTGCCTACTTTATGTTTTGATTTGTGGCAAGTTCTTTGGAGAAATTCAAAGAATATGACATCATCCCTTATGCCCCCC
>JAJPUD010016000.1:0-19787 GCA_023553655.1 Myrmecobius fasciatus | reverse complement strand
ATGTTCCTCTAACTTGTTTACAAAATCACTCTTTATATCCAGATCATGAACCCATTTAGATCTTATCTTGGTATGTGGTGTTAGATGTGGGTCAAGCCCTAATTTCTTCCACACTAGTTTCCAGTTTTCCCAGCAGTTTTTGTCAAATAGTGAATACTTATCCCAGAAGCTGGGGTCTTTGGGTTTATCAAAAACCAAATTGCTATAGGGAATAACTTATTTTTAATAAATTTGATTCAATTCTCTATATGTTTGAGAAATAACTAGCTTCATTTTTCCACAATTACTCTTGTTAACTGTATTCTCCTCCCATTTATTCTATTCTCTCTCTTCTTTCACACTGTTCTGCCTCAAAAGTGTTTTGCATCTGACTATCCCTTTCCCCAATATACCCTTTCCTCTATAACTGCCCTGCTCTGATCCCCTTCCTTCTGAAATTTCTGTACAGTAAAATAAATTTCTCTCCCAATTGTTTGTTTATGCTATTCCCTCTTTGATTCAGTTCTGAGGAGAATAAGATTTACTCACTCCTTCTTTCCTCCCTCTTCTTCCCCTCCATTATAAAAGCTTTCTTGCCTTTTACAAGTAATTATTTATCCAATTCTCTTTCTTTCCCTTTCTCTTAGTACATTCTTCTTTCACCATGCAACTTTAGTATTTTTTAGTGATTTACTTGACATTCAATTAATATCTCTGCCCTCTTTCTTTATAAACTTCTTCTCACTGCCCTAATAATGCAACATTTTTGAGTCACAAGTATCATCTTCCCATGCAGACATTTAAACATTTTAAACTTATTAAAGTTCTTATGATTTTCCTTTCTTGTTTTCATTTCTTTGCTTCTCTAGAGTCTTCTTTTGAAAATATATATTTTTTTTTTCTATTCAGCTCTCATCATTTCATCAAAGTTGATTGAATGTCTTCTATGTCATTGAATAGCCACCTTTTCCCCTGAAGTATTGTACTTAGTTTCACTGGGTAGGTGATTCTTATTTGTGATCCTAGTTTCTTTGCCCTCCAGAATATTGTCTTCCAAACTTCTGATCCTTTAATGTAGAAGCTGATAAAACTTGTGTTATTCTGACAATGGCTGAATGATCCTTGAATTGTTTTTTTCTAGTTATTTACAATATTTTCTTCTTCACCTGAGAACTCTGATATTTCCTATAATATACCTGGTAGTTTTCATTGTGGGATCTCTTTGAGGAGGTGAGTTATATATTCTTTTTTAAAAAAAAATAGCTTTTGGGGCAGCTAGGTGGCGCAGTGGTTAGAGCACCAGCCCTGAAGTCAGGAGGACCTGAGTTCAAATCTGGTCTCAGACACTTCCTAGCTGTGTGACCCTGGGCAAGTCACTTAACCCCAATTGCCTCAGCAAAAAGCAAAAATAATAATAATAATAATAATAGCTTTTAATTTTCAAAATATATGCAAAGAAAGTTTTCAACATTCACCCTTGAAAAACCTTGTGTTCCAATTTTTTCCCTCTTTTCCACTCACCCCCCCTTGCCAAGACAGCAAGTAATTCAATATGGATTAAATATGTGCAATTCTTCTAAACATATTTTCAATATATTTTTGATATGTTTTTCTTCTGATTCTAGACTAACAGGGTAATTTTCCTTGACAATTTTTTATAAGGTGATGTCTAAGGTCTTTTTTTTTAATCAGAGATTTCAGGTAGTCTGATAATTTTAAAATAACTTCTCCTGGACTTATTTTCCAGGGCAGTTGTTTTTCCAGTGAATTATTTCACATTGTCTTCTGTTTTTTCATTCTTTGGAATTTGCTTTATTATTTCTTGATTTCTTGTGAAGATATTACCTTCCATTTCCTCTATTTTAATTTTTAAGGAATTATTTTCTTCCTGAGCTTTTGTTATCTCCGTTTCCAATTCTACTTTTTAAGAAATATTTTTTTCCATTCAGAATTATGTGCCTTTTCCTGCTTTTTAAGATATTCTTTTTTAGCTTTTCATCATTTTTTTGTGGAGACATTGGGGTTAAGTGATTTTTCCCAGGTTTACACAATGAGAAAGTGCCTGAGGCCAGATTTGAACTCAGGTCCTCTTGACTCCAGGGACAGTGGACTATCCACTATCCATCTATCCTGCCCTTCCCCACCTTTAACATTAGGCCTAGTGTGTTTTTTATATAATTTTTTTTCAATTTTTATGGCTTCCTAATCAAACTATATACTTATTTTTTCATGATTTTCTTTCATCACTCTCATTTCTCTTATCAATTTTGCCTCTACCTTTTTATTTGATTTTCAAAATCCTTTTTGAGCTCTTCTTAGGTCACCTAAGACCAATTATTATTTTTTTTTGGAGACTTTGATGTAAGAGCTTTTGACTAGATTGTCTTCTGAATGTGTGTTGTAATATTCCTTCTCATCATAGTAACTTTCTGTGATCAGATTATCTATTGTTTGTTTATTTTCTTAGCCTATTGTGACTTTTATCTCTTTGTTAAAGTAGGACTCTGATTCCAGATTGAAAAGCACACTGTCCCAACCTTCAGGGATATATATAGCTATTTTCTTTTCTTTTTTTTTTTTTTTTTGCTGAGGCAATTGGGGTAAAGTGACTTGCCCAGGGTCACACAGCTGTTACATGTCTGAGACCAGATTTGAACTCAGGTTCTCCTGACTTCAAGGCTGGTGCTCTATCCACTGCGCCACCTAGCTGCCCCTATATAGCTATTTTCAAAGATTCTTTTAGTATCCTGCAAATTTTCAGTTCTTCCAAAATGTTATGATCTAAGGATAGATATGTTTATTACTATGCTCTATTCTGTGAGTGACCACAACCATTCTTTTCTGCCCTGAAACTATAATGAGGCTCCCTGCTCCTTTGTGGCTGCAAGTTCTGTTGTGCTATCTAGGACTGGAACCCAGATCTCAGTAGGGGCAAAATAAAAATCCTGCCTTAGTGCTAACAAAGAGATTTCTATTTTCTCCTTTGAACAGCTGTTAGTATCTGTGACCTGAGAGTTGCTTCTTCTTCTACTGTCCAATGCCTGTCCTGGTTTGTTGGGTCTCAATCTGTGCTGACTAGGCCTGTGTTGGACTATTATCTGCTCTCATCCAGATGTAACAAACCTTTCTTGACAAACTTCTAAGTTGGCTTGGGCTGGAAAAGTATTTCACCCAGTCTTTTTGGAGTTCTGCTGTTTTAGAATTTCTTTTGAGCCATAATTTAAAGGCATTTGGAGGGGTCTAGGGGAGAACCTAGGAAAGCCCCAGACTCCATTCCATCATCTTGACTATACCTCCAGCTTACTTATTTCAGACACAGAGAAGTCTATCTTCCATTTCCATGTATTTGAGTTTGCCCCCTTGTCTAAAATACCCAACTTCTACCTAACATTTCCTCCTAGCTACTAGTGGCCTACTTCACAAAATTGCCTTGTGTTTTGCATTATATATGGAGCTTTCCTTATTATATAAACATATAAATGTATATATTTGTGTTTATAAGAATATATATATGGAAAACTCAAAATATAACATAAAATGCATATACATAATGCATACCTGCATATGTGTGTACACATATGAAAGCCCACATATACATATGTTTGTGTCTTTATATGTCTATGTGTGCATATACACACACATATATGCATATATATATGCATGGTAGAGAGATAGATGTATATACTATATTAGAAAGCTCCTCGTGAGTAGAAATTGATTCACCTTGTCATAGTATCCTCAGCACTGAGCCCAGGGTTTGGCATATATAGGTACAAATATTTATTGATTTACAGACAGAATTTTAAAGCTTAAGAGGGAAACATCTGATTATTAAAATTGGAAAGCAAGTAGAAATCAGTGTAAAGATTCTCTCCAGTGGAATATATGTATATGGATATATATGTAAATATGCACATGCATACCTATACACACCTATATCTAAATATGTAGGTGTGTATAGGTATACATGTGTATGGAGAGAGAAACAGACAGAAAGAGAGAAAAGGGCAGAGAGAGACATAGACACAGAGACATACAAAGATACAGAGAGACAGAGAGAGATTGGTGCTGGGCTAGATGGTCAAGTGGAGAAAACTGGATAAGAGCCATATGACTGACTCATATCATTGTTCTGTTCTTTCCTATATCTGTGAACATGGGAGAAATACTTGATTCTGGAAGCTTAGTTCTCTGATTTATAAAATGTGGACATGCAAAATGTAACCTCTAAGTTTCTTTCAATTTCTAATTCAGTGGTTCTTTTACATGAGTAAAAAAAGGTAGAATTTAATGAATATTTGTAACATTTATGTCTTTCATTGTAAAGGAATAAAAGGATTATCAATCTGATCAAAATAGCAAATCCCTCATGAAATATTTCCTAATGTACATAAAAATTATGATAGAGGTTCCAATTTTGATTTCTAGAATGTAACACACCAAAAATTAATGGATATCTTTCCTTCATATTATACAAGGCATGAGAGAATCATTTGTTGCTTTAGAGGGAGAGTGATCTTGGTATAAATGTTGTTGTTGTTACGTTATCAATAATGTCTAATTCCTCATGACCCTGTAGACCACAATGTTCATTGGATTTTCTTGGCTAAGATACTAAAGTAGTTTGCCATTTCCTTCTCCAGTAATTTAATGCAGAGAATATGTAACTTGCCCAGGGTCACACAGCTAGTAAGTATCTAAAGTCAAATTTACACTCAGGTCTTCCTGACTCCAGACCCAAGAGAACCCTATCAACTCAACCACCTATGGCATAAATACTCACCAATTAATTAAGTTTTAGATTTTCTTTGTACTGCCTTAAGCAACACATCACAATGAACATATCTTTCTAGAATTCAAATGATTTTGTTTCTTATTTGCTGTTTGTGACTATATTGCCTCGCAACTTGGTGCAAGTCATGCATAAAGAAATTAAAGGAGCTGAGTCTATAAACTCCTTTTCCTTAATATTTTCTGCATCAGCTTCTTCCATGGTCTTGATTTTGTGATAAATGATGCAAGGCTTTGACACTTGACCAGCTTGGTAACGTAGCTCCAGTGGAAAGGACACTAGATATGTGGTAATGAATATGACAAAATAATACTTCTGGTATTCATAAGTGATGACACTCTGGACAAGTTTCCTCAGATCTAAAAAGAGATGGGACTATAGAATGCTTGAGATCCCTTTCAGTTCTATTATCCAATTATCTTATGAATGCAAATAGCATTATGTTTCTTTAGCACTACATAGTTTACAAAGTTCTTTCCTCATCGGACTGCTGTGAGATAGAAAGCATAATTATTACGATTTCCAATATACAGATGAGGAAATGGAGTTTTGGAAGAGCTAAGTAGGTTGCCTCGCAACAAAGCAATAAAAAGGAGGCAGAATGATGACCACTTAACCAACAAAAAATATAGTTTTAGGTTGAGTTATCTGGAGTCACAGAAGTATTGAACAGGAAGTATATTATTTATAACTATCAATACTTAAATCATTATAGGTTAAAGAGAAATAACTTGTAAATTCTAAACAAGATCTCTAGAAAATCTTGGTACCAGCCCCAGTCTTTGACCTTAGGAGGGGATGGTCAAACATGGAATCCATTTATTCCATATTCTCTCAGCTTTATATACCCTAATACCCTTACATAACTATAGCACACTGTGCATACGCTAAGTATATACAGTACATGATGGACCACATAAACAACTTGCTATTGTGTGTGGATGACTCTGCCACTTGGTATTACTCTGTTTTAATTACAACACAGGTGGTCACTGCCCCCTGACTTCTCAAGAAGACTGAGAGTCCTTACGGGAAATGGGGAGACAAACCAGACATTGTCAGTTGGTTCCCTCTGGGCTAAGGAGCCTTATACCTCACTCAGTTCCCCCACAATCTGTGGTCCTCTGCAATAACCTTAAAATCAGAATGACTTAGGTTGAATTTCTATCTTGGAAACATATTGGCCAATTGATATTGAGCAACTCAAAAGTCATCATCTTAGGCCACAAATTGGGGCATAAGTATGCTATTGAATTGGATTATTAAAGAGAGTTTCTCACTGAATGTTCTATGCACAGATGTAATCACATACATTAGTAGTAGTGATGTTAATAGTGGTGGTGATGGTGGTGGTGGTGGTGGTAGTACTAGTAGGGGTAGTAGTAGCTGCTTTAATAGTGGTAGTAGTAAGAGTAATAGTAGCATTAGTAGAGATGTTAGTATTAGTAATGGTAGCACTAGTATTGTACTGGTGATAGTAATAGTAATAGTGTAGTAGTAGTTGTTGTTATTGTTGTTCTTATTCTCATTCCTGTTATAGTAGTGGTGAAAAGCAGCTGGCATTCATTTAGTACTTTAACATTTGCAAACATTTTACATGTGTTATCTTATTTAATTTTCACTGCAATGGGAGGCAGATATTATTATCAACTCCATTTTAAAGATGAGAAAACTGAGTATGAGAGAGGTGAAGTGACTTTCCTGAGTCATAGAGCTAGTAGAGGGCAAGGACTCAATTCAGGCTATCCTGATCCCAAGTCCTCTGTACTACCTAGATACTTTCAGTATGTACACTTGTGTCTATATGTACTATGGATAAACATATGTTTATAGGTATATTGTATCGGTGTGTACATGTGTGCACAACCACGTGGTTATAGACATAAATGTTTATCTATGCATACACGTAAATATTATTGGTGTAGACTGTGCACATCCACACAAAATTAGACATATAAATATATACATGTGTATATATAGTCATATATGTTAAATACATGAACGTGTATGCTTTGTGGGTACATTTTCTTGAATATGCGTGTATGTGTGTATATATATGGTATATCAGTGAGTACACAATGCATGTAAATGTATATAATTCATATATGCATATGTGTATATATATCTATATGTAAATGATGCAAATATCCATACATATTAATTTATAGGTAATATTTTCCCTTTTGCAAAAGGCAGCTTGTGGCACAACAAATAGAACACTATATTTCTTGCCAGGAAGGCTGGAGTTCAAATCTAACTTTAAATATTTGATAGATGCATGATCCTAGGCAAGTCAATTAGCCTCTGTCTACTTATATTTCCCCAACTATAAAATGAGGATAATAATGGCACATGTCTGGAAAGGCTTCCTATATCAAATGAGATAGTATTTATAAAAGTGCTTAGCATAGTAGGTACTATTTGAATCTTTATTTCCTTCTCCTATTACAAATGAGTAAATTACTACACATTATCCAAGGTCACACAATTAGCAAGGTGAATGCCAAGCTCTGTGCCTCTCTCAGTAATTGATATCATGGCTAATATCATCCTTTGATTTCCAGATAGTGTTTTCAGGGTCAGAGATTCTGACTCCTCAAATGTTGACAATTAGCTACATATTTGACTTATGGTTGTCAGAAATTTTCATACATTAGCTTGGCTGTGTTTCTTCAGCAGTGAGTTGGGCAGTGTCCAGTGTATTTGGCAAATAGATTAGAGAATCCTGCTGTCTCCATTATCTTTCTCTAACAATGATTTAATCTCCTTATAATGCCAAGCCTGCATATCAAGCCAGCCATATTATTCCTGGGTTCACACAGGTTTGTTTCAGTTTTGTAGAGTTATGTAAACTCCCCTTACATCCAAAACCTATTATAAATAAAATTTCTGGTAAAGATTCATTCAATCCTCAAATATTTATTATAGAAAGCAGTGTTCTCAAAGACATTAAGCTAGGGTTCATGACTATTACTTTGGATGACAAAAGACAAATTCAAGCCAATTCAACAAACATTGTTTTTAAGTACCACTATATGTGTAATACTATACTAGATGCAAGGGAAAAAAGATTGCAAAATATATGCATACAGACTGGCCCACAATATGCTAATAATCTGTTGAATGATGAGACATAAAAAATAAACTATAATACAAGTTAAAAATCTAATAAATGCATAAGAGAGAGCCCAAGGGAAATTTAGGGGGGATCACTTTTTGTGCAGATCAGAAAAAATTTATGAAAGAGATGCCATTTCCTAAATCTAGAAAGGAAAAGCTTCAGTGTATAGGGGAAAGGATGCAATCTATTATGACATGAAAACTAGAATTTAGAAATGTACATAGATAGGAGAGAGAAAATTAGATCAGAGAAAACTAAAAGTCCAGTTAGGAAGAATATAAAATTCTACACTTAGATTTTAAAAATTAACTATATAAGAATGTGGTTTAGGAGACATATGTTGACATTTCATATGATAGAGACATATAAATTTAATTGATGATAAATTCACATATGAGTAGCATTATCAAGTGGCAAAATGTACATAAAGTGCATTTCAAAAATTAAAGAACAAGATAAACAGCAATTAACATCACTATTCATAGAATAATGTAGTTGTTCCACAAGCCAGTTTATATGTCAGGTCAATTAATCCAAGTATAGTACTCAGAGAAAGAACCTTCTTATATCTTCCCTAGTGAAAATATATAGGAATGCCACATTTTTACTAAAGCAGTAATAAAACGGAGCAATTGATTAGTTTCACTATGTTTCAGTCAGTCAACAACCATTTATTTAAGTTCTTGCTATATACCAAGCACTTTGCTAAGCAATAGGGATACAACAACAATAACAAAATAAAGGAATTCACATTTCTTTTATCATATGCAAATAACTATGTATATATGCAAGACATATACAGTGCAAATTTAAGGCATTCCTAGATGGAAAGAACTGGTTCAAGGGAAACCAGGAAAACTTTTTGCTTCATGTGGAAGGTAGGATTTGAACTATCTTTAAAAAGGAAAGCTTTTCTAGGTGTAGACAGCATTTTCCATTATGAGTGTTTTGGATTTCTCTTGAATCTTTGTATCACTAAAAGAAATGTCTTTGATAGTTGATTAATGTGCAATATTATTGAATACGTGTACAATTTTCTCTTAGTTATGTTCACTTCCCTTTGCATCAGTGCATGTAAGTCTTTTTAGATACTTCTGAAATCTGTCTGCTTATCATTTATTATACCACAAATGTATTCCATTACATTCATATACCACATTTTGTGGTATATGGGCATATTCTTTATTTTCAGTTATTTGCCACTACAAAAAGAGCTGTTATAAATATTTTACATGAAGATAATTTTTGCCCTTTTTATGATCTCTTTGGGATAAATACCTAATAGCAGTATTGCTGAATCAAAGAATACACAGTTTGATTGTTTTTTGAGCATAGCTCCAAATTATTCTCTAGAATGGTTGAATTGGTTCACAACTCCACCAGTATTTTATTAATGTCCCAATTTTCCCATATCCTCTCCAACATTCATCATTTGCCTTTTCTGTAATACTAACCAATCTAATTGGTGTGAGGTGGTAACTGGGTTGTTTTAATTTTCATTTTTCTAATCAATAGTTATTTAGAACACTTTTCATATAAGTATAGAAGTCATTTATTTCTTTATCTGAAAAATGTTCACATCCTTTGTTGATCCATTTAGCAATTGGGGAATGACTTGTATTCTTACAAATTTAACTCTATCCTATATTAGTCACAAGGAAAATTCTACAAATTACTATTGATTAGAGAAATGAAAATTAAAATAATTTTAATGAACTACATAATAGTTATCTCATTGGCTCACATGACAGAAAAGGAAAATGACAAATATTGAATATGATGTGGAAGTATGTGGACATTAATACACTGTTAGGGAAGTTGTGAATTTATCAAAGAGAATAATTAAGAACTATGCCTAAATGATTATAAAACTGAGTACCATTTGGTTGCACTTTTCATTTACATAATCAAACAAAAGATCATAATACTAGGAAACACCTGTTCAATCTATCCAGAGATACCCAGTCACAAAGACTCTTACTAACACTTGACCACATCTGCTCTTTAAACAAGTATTTGAAAGGAGTTGGAAATTTGTCTTCAAAGTAATTAACCACTGAAAGAAGAATTTCATTTGACATAAATTGTAAAGACAGTAAAATAATTTTTGAAAAATTATATATTTCATAATTCTATGTTAATTTCAAGATAATTAGATCAAACTGGTGATCACTAAAGGCTATACAGTAATATTGGGTACCAGTGGAAGCTATATAGCTATAGGATTTATAACAATATTGTCCTTATTGTCACTATCAATCTTACCAACATCATTTTTATCACTACCCCCACCACTACCATCATCTTCATCAACATTTTCACTTTAAATATACACACAACAATCACAGACATTACGACCACGAAACAGAGTCATGGTGCTAGTTAACAGCTTCTAGAAATCAAGAAAATTAAGTTTTGTTATTTTGTTAAATTTTTCTTGTTTGCTATTTAAAATAGGGTTTATTTCATGGGTGAAATATAAGAGTAGCAAGAATGTCATCTAAAATGATTTGATTAGAAAATTAATCAGTTCAGTCAGGAAAGAATGAATGAATGGAAAAAAATTACACACACAAATTTAATATTGGGATAGATGCCAAAGTGAAATATTCCATTATTAAATTGAGGCAGTTCTTGATCTAAACTATCTTATAATCTAATGTGAGGAGACAATAAATTGAGGGTAGTGGTATCCAATGAAAGATGAGATTGCTTTGTTCTTTTCTTTTTATTTTGTCTGAGGGGGTCACAAGAATGGGAAGCTGAATCATAAAGCCCAAATCCATTGTCCTGTCTTTTGCAAAATCAATCATATTATTGATTAGTTTCATATTTCCAGAGCATAAGAAGAATAGTAGAGATGAGAGTGAAAGTTGGTAGGAGGGGAAAAGGCAAGATTTTCAAAGATATACAACATGAATATAAATTCCTCGTCATCTTGGGCCAGCTAGATATTATCTTTTGGGGATTTTACATTCAGCTACTAGTTCAGTCGGGTGACAGAGTACCAAATTGAATGGATTAATTTAACCAAGGAAAGATGTGTAGGCTTTGATGTGTTGATGGGCCTGATCCTCATAAGAAGTACCATGTAGCAAAAACAAAGTAGAAAACCATCAACAGCCAGAATACTGGTCAAATAGACATTACATATAAAAAGACCGAAATAAAACCATTTAGCATATGAGACAAGTTTTTTATGGAAGATATAAGAAAATATAGACCAAGTCATGGAGGATATGAAGGCATCATTGTGTTGCAATTTATGCCAGTGGAGAAAGTAATATCAGTGGGATCATAGTTTCATTGGAGTACTGTATAACAAAGTAAACAAAAACTATTAGAAGAAAACTAACATTTTCTGTGCTATTTGCCCCTGGATCTCCATCACCTTTGAAAGGCTATTCATTGGCAGTTTTCCTGGGTATCAAATTCTCCTTGCATTTTATAGTAAACATTACTATATAAAACAGTCTTTTTTTTTCAACATGACACCTTGAAGTCTTGCTGACAAAAGATCCAAAAATATAACACAGAGCATCTTCCTCCACATGCCTATGCTCTCCTAGCTAATTTTCTACAAAATTAAAATTTAATAACATAATAATCCAATGAATTGATGTCTTACCTGCGGTCACCTTTTATTAGGCCAATTTCATGGCAAAGCTGCTCTGAATTGGTCATAAATCATTATCTGTACTTTTCTAGTCAGTGCACTGGGACTGGCCTTTAGTCTGTATCCTATGTACTCAAATATGATAATGAGTTTTCTTATCAAAAATTAAATTATATTAAATACAAATCTTGGCTTCAATGACCAGAAAAAAAGTCTGTGCCAACAAAATGAAACCTGGCAGAATGACAAATTTGTTTCTGTCTGATTTACAAAGTAAACCTTCAATATTTTCACTGAAAAAATCAAGTGTTGGTTGTTTTCAAGAATAACATCATTGTATTTTTGTTAACAATAATGAGAAATAATGGGGGAAAAGATAAAATTTGTTTATACAAACCAGTTTAAATGTCATTTTTATGCTTTTGTCTTTTTCACCCAGAGAAAGAAAGTGTGGGAGATTTGTCTTTATTATTCCCTCTAAACAACAATAACTGGGAAGGTAACAATATCTTCCCCCCTCCTCCTATCCAAACCAAAAAAGTATTTTAAACTTCTCTGATGTACTTAGCACAAATTGTATTTTATTACAGTTGTCTTTGTCTTTTTTCCATTCACATAGATATGAATTCTGTAATGGCAAAGATGGAGCTTTTCACATAATTATTGCTTTAGAAATGTTTGTTGAATAAAAATGAAAAGTCAACAAAATTCATATATGTCAGTGCTTTTATTCTCTTTATCCCCTAATCTCAAATCTGATCAATTCCTATTTTTATCTAATAATTCTGTCCAATTACTAAGAATTATGTTGAGTGAAGTGGGAGAATCAACTTGTGCCTTGTGTTTAGTTTCAAATTCAGTTGTTAGAGAGAAAGAAATTTCACTACATAGCTTTGCAGAAAAAAGAAATAATAGTCACCATTACTCATCAATAGCAATCTCACTACCACTTGGGAGGTGGTAGATTTTATAAAGCTCATTAGACAATCTAAAAGGAAGAGAAGAACCATTAGAGAATTGATGATTTGCTTATATGTCTGTATGTGAAAGTCATAGTTTCCTAAATTCTATTCTGATTATATCATTTGTTATCAATTATGGGCACCACAGCTAAAGAAAGGCATTGGCAAACTAGAGAATGTCCATATAAGATAAACCAAAATGATGAAAGACTATAAGTGAAGGCAATGTGGAAATTAAATGAAGCACCAGGAATATTTATCCTGCAGAGAAGACTAAGAGGGACAGATGATGTCAGTTAAGTACATAAAAGGTTGACATATGGAAGCATTGCTAAAATTGTTTTTGGACTCTGTTAGAAAGGCAGAAGTTTAAAAAAAAAGCTTATTTAAGCAAGAGATGGGGGGGGGAATTCCAACCAATTAGGACAATCCAAAAGTAGAATAGCTTGACTGTAAGCCTCATTAAAAGAAGTTTGCTGTTATGGGTAAAAATGATGGAATCAGAATCTGGAATACCTAGTTAATTTCCATTTCAGAAATTTACTAGCTTTTTGACCTTTGTAAGGTACTTTACAACTGTCAAGTTTTCATTGGTAAAATTGGGATAATAATAGGATATGGGAGATATAAGTTTTTTTTTAATATTTTGCAAAATTTATGGTACTATGTAAATGTTTATTATTAATGTAATCATTTTATATTATTTTAAATTTAGTTCTGAAAGAGACCTTACTAGAAATTAAGTCAAACATTCTCATTTTACAGAAAAGGAAACTGAATTGCAGAGAAGTTAAGTGGCTTTCTTAAAGTTACATGCTTGGGAGGCATCAGTTGTTGAATACAGGTTTTCCTGACTCCAAATCCATCAGTCTATCAACTGAATTTTACAGTTTCTGGAAATCTTTTAATCAAATTTCACAATTTTTCCATAAAACTGGAACCTACTTTTATTTATTAGTAATTTTTAAATTTTCTCTAAGTTGTATTAACCTTTTCTTTGAGTCTAGGATTTCTATTTTGGTATTTAGTTGAGTATTTTTAATATGGTATTTGCATAAGGTTTCAAGTTGCATGTCCCATTCATCATTCTATTTTTTCTCTTTTTTGTTGATGTAAGCAATTAGGCATATAATTTTCCCCCTAAGTACTGTTTTAGTCTCGATGCTACGATTTTCAGTATATTGTCTTGTTGTTATTATTATCTTCAATAACTGTGTTGATTGCTTCAGCCAATTTTTTTAAATAGGATTAAATTTTAGGATTAAATTGTTTAGTTAATTTAAGTTAACAATTAATCCATGATTTAGAGACCTTTTATTGAATGTGATGTTTATTGCAGTGTGATACAAAAGGATGTATTTAATATTTTTCCTTTTATGTACTTGTTTGTAGGGTTTTTATATCCCAACATTTGGTCAATTTTTATGGAGTTTTCATGAGCACCAGAGAAAATGGTTTGTCTCTTTCTTTTCCTTTTCAGTGTTCTCCATTGGTCTATCAACAAAATGCCAATTATATTTTCAAACGCCTTTCTTATTTATTTTATCATTAGATTTACCTTAGTCAGAGAGGGATAAATTGAGCTTTCATACAAGTATGATTTCACTGTCAATTGCCTAATATAATTCATTTCAATTTTCCATCAAGAACATGGATGTAAAGTCATTTGGTGAATATATGTCCATTATTGATATTATTAATTCATTGTCTATGCTAAAAAATGAATTTTCCATGATTATCTCTTTTGATTAGATCAACTTTTGCTTTTTCTGAGATCATGATTGCTATTCCTTCCATTTTCACTTCAGCACAATAGATTCTGTTCTACTCCTTATTGTAACTTTGTGTGATGGTTACATGCAGTTTAAAGTGTCTCTTTTTAAAAACTTATTTTTTAATTATTCACATTTTTGTTAATTACAAGTAGCAATTTAAAGTGAAAAAATCTTTTATTAAAATTTCTGTTCCAAATTCTATCCCTCCCTCCTGCTCATCTCACCTCCTTGAAAAGGCAATTTGATTATGAGAAGTGCTCAATGTAATCGTTAGTAGTGCTGAAAATAAAAATGAAATAATGCTTGCCCTCATAGAATTTATGTTCCAGTAGGGAAACATATTATATGTGGGAAGTGGCCATCAGGTAAAAGTAAACACTTTTATCAATTTTATGTATTTTATGTATTATGTATTATGTAATTTTATCAATTACAGAAGTAATTGGTCTGTTAGCATATCCCAGAGCAAGAAGTAAAAAAAAAATAATGGAGAGTATACATATAGCATCATTTCAGAAAATATCAGGTTGAAAAGCTAAGGTTAGGTCTAAGGAAGTTTATAAATATTGAAATTTTATCAAAGCTATTCACAAAGGATCAGAAAATACAAATGTTGAGAATATGCAAAGCTCCTTAGTTCAATGCAAAGACCTTCAAACATCTACCCTACAAAGGAGGGAAGCCTTCTACTTCCCATTTTACTAGAGGTATCTGATGAATGAAAAGGCATCAGAAAGCTCTAAATTTCAAAAGTTTTATCATAGACTACTCTGTTGTCTGGACTCTTGATATCCCAAAGGACTTTTACTATAGTCATTCTCTAGTGAGACAGGTAATAGCAAGGAGGGATGCCCTTCAGTCAATTCTATGTTAAGAGAAACTTCAGCACTGAAACTAAGTTTTGTGACTCTGGAGGGGTCATAATTGGATAGAATTAAAAATATTATTTCTTTCATGCTGCATGTGACATCAACAGCCCCTATGTTTAGGCATTGTTGGTCTGTAGATTAACTAAATGTTTCAGGTGATATGTCTAGACCTTAGTTGGCTCCCATGATAAATTCCCTCAACTTCAAAACCCAGAGAAAGATAACTTTCACTCCCCATTCATATGTAGATTTGCTCCTCATCAGAAATAATAAGATAATATGAAATGAAAATGAAGAGGGAAAATGCAGAAGTTTATGTCCTCTCATTAGTACTTACTGATTTTTCTGCCAAAAAGGGGAAAAAAGACACGGGATTTTTTGACACTGTGTTAAGAGGGAAGATGAGTGGGAAAGTAGGTCATGAAGGAATTCAGTTCTACAAATTGTGAGTATGCCACATATTTCAGCAGCATTTCTGATTTTTAAAAGTAGCTTTTGAAGAAGGGTCAAAGCCAGAATCTAGCCTAATAAAATAATTAAAGCAGTTTTCACCAGTCAGCATTTATTTTAGTTTCTATTTCCCCCTCGGAATGGAAAGAGTGCTGGCAATTAGTTTAAATTAGACTATGTGGGGATATTATTTGTGGAACAAAAATAAGTTTCTCTTTGTAATTAAATTTAATGGTGTTGCATTGGAGGGAGCTGCTCAAGTTTTCTAAGACTAGCAGAGCTCCAATCATTTGAGAACTTAGAGGTTCATGCTTAGAATAAGTCACTTGGCATCTTCCCTGATGTCTTATCAATTTTTAAGATGCTTAGCAGACAACTCCATAATTTGAAGAAAACATTTATTCCTAAGCCTTATCAAGATTCTGATGCTATTTACATATGAGGGTAAGTTTAAATACTCTGAACTCCAAGCTTTTTATTATTTTCATTGTTATGGTTTGTAATTGCATTTGTTTCCTTTCCCCTCTTAGTCTCTTATGTGATTTGCACATCATTTCAGACTATCACAAGAAACAAAGTTTGAACTCAACTATCTCTGCCTTTGAGGCTGTTTCTTTATCTACTAGTCAATCAGCTAATATACATTTATTGTGTCTACTCTGTGCCAAGCACTGTTAAGTTTTGAAGATGTAAAAATGTTTAAAAATAAAACAATCCTTGCTCTCAAGAAGTCTGTGATATGTGCAAACAAACTATACAAAGGAAAAAAAAATAGAAATAATCCACACAAGTATGATAGACATAACTATTCTCAGCAATGGTGGTGATCCATGACAATACTAATAGACTTGAGATAAAAAATATCATCCTTATGGAGAGGGAGAACTATGGATACTGGTTGAGAATTCAAAGCATACTATTTCACCTTCTTTACTTTGCTTTTTCTTTCCTGTGAATTTTTCCCTTTTGTTCTGATCTTTCTTTTACAACATGACTAATATGGAAATATGTTCAAAAGGATTGTTCATATATAACCTATATCAGATTGCTTGCTGTCTTAGGGAGGGGAGAAATAAAGGAGGGAGAGAGAAAAAAAATTTAGAACTCAAAATCTTACAAAAATGAAAGTTGAAAGCCATTTTTACATATAATTGGAAAAATAAAATACTATAAAAATATAAACAAAAGAGAAATAATCAACAGAATGAATTAGATATTCTGTCTCTTTGCTTTTAATAAGGATGTGAAATTTTTCTTTTGATTTATTTTTTCCTCATTGAACGTACCATTCTTTATAACCTAAGGTCAAGTCCTTTTTCCCCCCTCACTCCTAAACTTTTTTAGACCTTTGAGTTATCACCTAGTTCTATTAAACAATTTAATGTCAACTATTTTTTACAAAGAAATATTTACCTCAAAAACATAGAAAGAAAGCACCCTATGGAAATTTCCTCCCAACACTTCAAGGCTTAGGGGAAGCAGCATACTCCCTATTGTGACTCAGTCTCTAGGGACAATTGGCACACACTTTAGTTTCTATTCATATCCAGATTCAAATTCATATCCAGATGCAGAATCATTTGGGGATAAGGTTTTTTTTTCATCCCTCTCTTACGACTGACAGATTGTAAAATGTGATCCTCATGACCTCAAAGCTGGCTACAAAACTGGGTATGGACCTCCTAGAACTCCCTGAAATCTCAAGGTCATACCTTCCAATTTTCTGCATTTAAAATGAAGAAAAAAATGACAACAAAAAACCTAAAGTATCTATTTGTGGACCTCATAGTGGCCTTATGTGGGAAATAACCAAAGGTTCTACCCTTAGAGCATTGTTTCGCACAAGACTGGAAGAAATCAACCTAAAAGATGTAACAAAGTAAATGCTAGTTTTGGTTTCACATAAGCAGACCATCAAAGAGGCCACTTTTCACCCTGTAGTTAGAAGACCAAAATCTACAATAGAATATCTAAACAGAATCCAAAATCCATGTGGAAATTGACTCAGATGAACACTCTTTGTATGTTAATAAGGGCTATTCTCATTAGTCTCTTGGTGATTCACTAGCCACATATGGAATCTTGACTCCATGCCATTTCTGAGAAAGGAGCAAAGGAATGAGGGAGGGCAGGCCTTGATAATAAGAAAAATAACATGAAAATGGTAATTATAAGTAAATCTTTTTATTCGTAACCTTGACACTAAAAAGAAGCAAGACATACATACAATGTAACAAATATCATACAATCTAACAAAAGGTAGAACATTTGGAAATGAAAACTATCAATGTCTTCTGTTCAAATCAAGTTATATCGATTCTCTCGCCAAAAAACTAACACCCAAAAATCATAATTGATTCTTTTATGGAACTACTCTATGGAACAGTGATTTATAAACCTACAAAACAAACCTTAGTAGAAAACTTGAAATTAACTTTTTTTTTTCTAAAACAAAATGAAATTGCAAAAGTTTAGAATACTTTGGGTCTTTTTATTAGCTTTCCACTATAATTCAGCTATTCAGGAAAGGACAATTAGTGGAAGTATCCATTTAACATGTAATTTGTTTTATTCAATATTGATATGATTTATTTGATTCAGAGCTTAATACAAATGTGCAGTCTTAATTATCAGGTGGTACATATGACTAAGTGAATAATGCATTTGATTTAATAGGGGATGGACTATATCTGGCTCTAAGGGTGATTGGTCTTTTTAGTAAGTGATTAATCCATTCCAAAAGATGATGAATCCTTTCCAATAGGAGCTAAATCAAATCTATAATAAGATATCTTTTCTTCCATTTTTAAAAATTGCACTATATCACAAGGAACAAGTTTGCCCTCAAGTGGACTTCAAAGGCAGATCATGGTTCAAAAGGAAAATATATATGGAACCATGGATTTTATGTTTACAATAACAGGTACAGTTCTATACTAGAGTGTCCCTTTACTAGTTTCCCTTTCTTTTTACTGTGCCATTTCTTTTTTTCTTTTTTTTTTATTAAAGTTTTTTATTTGCAAAATGAATGCATGGGTAATTTTTCAACATTGACCCTTGCAAAAATTTCTATTCCAAATTTTTCCCTGCTTCCTCCCACCCCCTCCCCTAGATGACAGGTAGTACAGTACATGTTAACTATATTAAAATATATGACCAATCCAATATGTCTTCCCATGTTTTTCTGAAATTAATCTGCTCATCATTTCTTTTAGAACAATAACATTCCATTACATTCATATGCCATAACTTATTTAGTTATTCCCTGATTTATGGGTACTAAATTCTGTCTTTCATTGAAATTAACTCCAATGTTATGATGGCAAGGAGGGTTTTAGGCCATAAATGGGGTTATTTAAAGTTCAGACAAGGCAAAGATCAACACATTCTCATAAATACGTATACATATTTATACAGTTATCTTGCTGCACAAGAAAAATCAGATCTACAAGAAAAAAAAACCTGAAAGGAAAACAAAATGCAAGCAAACATCAACAGAAAATGTGAAAATGCTATGTTGTGGTACACATTCAGATCCCACAGCTCTCTCCTTGGATGTACATGGCTTTCTTCATCACTGAACAATTGGAACTGGTTTGAAACATCTTGTTGTTGAAGAGAGCCATCGATCATCATATAGTGTTGTTGCCATGTATAATAATCCCTTGTTTCTGCTAATTTCACTTAGCATCAGTTCATGTAAGTCTCTCCAGGCCTCTCTGAAATCATCCTGCTGGTCGTTTCTTACAGAGCAATAATATTCCATAACATTCATATACCATAATTTATTCAGCCATTCTCCAATTGATGGTCATCCTTTCAATTTCCAGTTTCTTGCCACTACAAAAAGGGCTGCCACAAACATTTTTGCACATGTGGGTCCCTTTCCCTCCTTTAAGATCTTTTTGGGATATAAGCCCAATAGAAACACTACTGGGTCAAAGAGTATGCACAGTTTGATAACTTTTTGAGCATAGTTCCAAATTGCTCTCCAAAATGGTTGGATCTGTTCACAATTCCACCAACAATGTATCAGTGTCCCAGTTTTCCCACATCCCTTCCAACATCCGTTGTTATTTTTTCCTGTCATCTTAGTCAATCTAACAGGTGTGTAGTGGTATCTCAGAGTTGTCTTAATTTCTATTTCTCTGATCAATAGTGATTTGGAACACCTTTTCATATGACTAGAAATAGTTTTAATTTCTTCATCTGAAAATTGTTTC
>JAJPUD010015999.1:0-35465 GCA_023553655.1 Myrmecobius fasciatus | reverse complement strand
ACACACACACACACACACACACACACACACACACACAATTCTTGAAGAGAAAGGTTTTGGCAAAGGATTTTACATCAGAAGTGGTAAGAAATAAATATAATTACCAGAATGGGAATCATTCATTGAAGAAACTGGTGGGTAGATAACAATTAAGAAAGCAGTGGACTTAAAGTAAGGAAAAAGTAAGTTTGCATCCTGTCTCAGATACTTAACAGATTTGTGATCCTAGGATCTGCTTACCTCAGTGTTACCTGTAAACTAATAGCTTTTATATCCCAATGTTGTTAAGTAACACTTGTAAAATTATTTGCAAATCTTAAAGCACTGTATAAATGCTAGCTATTATTATTATTAACTGATGATAAAGTTTAGCCTAAAGAAGAACCATCACTACTTTCAAATATCTGAAACCATTATATTATAGAAGAGGGATTAAGTTTATTCTGTGAGAACAAAACTAGAACCAACATATGAAGTTTGAGGAGATGGTGGGTTAGGGGGAGATTTCTGTTCAGTGCAAGTGCAGGGGATTGGTCAAATGACAGAGACCCTCTGGAATTTTGACTCTGGAAAGTATGTATACAGGATTAAAGGCCATATCCTGGGGCATGCCCACAACACCTCATTAAAGAGGAGGCAATCTCTTTAAGTCTCATCAATTTCAGATAAATTGAGAGGCTCATACTCTTGTGTTTTGGAACCACTTTGTGCTGGGACAATAAAAAAAGAGGGAGTTGCAAAGTTTATATTTTTGCCAAGATTTATGCCTGAGCATAAATCAGAAAGCACTAGAGAAAAGAAAGGGTCTGGGAGAGTCTGCTTATTCACATAACTATTAAGGCTTTGTGTAACATCAAAGTTGCATGTGTTCTCACCAGTGTATCAGGAAAAGATGACAATGTTCTCAAATGTGGAGATTCATTGGTGTATCCTCCAACCTCAGAAATATAAAGCAAATGATGGAAGTTTGGATAACTCAGTCTCCTAAATAGAAGGAAAGGAATTTCTTGGAGGAATGTGGGGTCCCAGATTTCTGGAAGGGGAAGAGGATGTTTCCAGGCTGCATCAGCCTTGTTAAGTCCAAAAGTTCCAAAACCCAGCCTTGAACAGAAAGAAGGAAATCTAGACAGTGCTGACTTCTTGGCGAGAAACAGATGTCAGATTCAAGCCTTTCAAACAAGAGGCATTTTTAAGATTTGAAAGCTGTAGAGAAGGAGCTATCATGGATGAAGTCCCCTGCAATTGAAGAACTTGAGAGATTTCTAAACTGATATGGGGAAGGAAAAGACCTGGATTTCACCCATCCGATTATAGTGAACTATTTGAATAATACAAGTATGATGGAAAAAGTAGATTACTACTGTTGGTAATATTGGTTAGTGGTAATCTATGTTGGATAGGTACATGGGGAGTAATTCAGGAATTGGGAGGGAGGCTTAGAGTGGAAAGGGAAAGATAGAGATAAACTTTGAAATATGGCTGAGGACTAGCTATTTTTCCTAAATCTTACCTCCTCAACCCGTTTTAGAAACTCTCTAAAGGTCTAGAATGTGTGTGTGTGTGTGTGTGTGTGTGTGAGAGAGAGAGAGAGAGAGAGAGAGAGAGAGAGAGAGAGAGAGAGAGAGAGAGAGAGAGAAATTTGAAGAGCGTTTCTTTTGGGGGAGGTTAAATTTTTGTCAGATGAAACAATAACTTGCCTGTATTTAATAAACACTGTTACTTTGAACTGAGTACCACTTTAACTATATAGAGATATAGACATGAATTATATCTAACCTATATCTTGAGTTTTTTAAGAGAAAATTTTGGACAAAATAAACCAGCATATGGTTTTGGGGGAAAGCCCAAGGAGGGGCTGTTATCAAAACTGAACCTGGCCCCAGAGCTTGGGTCATGAGTTACAAAAAGAATAAACATTATAACTACTGGAGCTGTCCAGCAATGAAGTAAGCTACCTTTTAATATTACAAAAGTAGAGGGGCAGCTAGGTGGGGAAGTGGGTAAAGCACAAGTCCTGAAGTCAAGAAAATCTGAATTCAAAATCTGATTTCAGACACTTAATAGTTGTGTGATCTTGGGTAAGTCACTTAACCCTGACTGACTAAAAAATATATGTATTGGAACAGTAGAGAATTTCAAGCAGAGATTGGCCAGACCATCTGTCAAGATGTTGTAGAGGAAATTACTGAAATGAAGTAAGAAGTTAGGATGAATGAGTGCTAAGGTCAAATCGACCTTATAGAGTTGTTGTAGACAAAGTGTTCCAGAAATGTAAAATGGCATTGATGACCATCATCTCTATTGATCAGGTTTCTGGAAATCAAAGGCAGCAATGACTATTAATTCTTTGGTGTGTATAATGTGAAGATTCAGACCCTTATCACTCATGGCCAGAATGTATTCTGTCTCCATTCCTTTTTGAAATCTTCTTTCAAAGTCCAGCTAGGAAAACACCTCTCTTCTGAGATTCCTCCAGGTACAATGACCTCTCCTTCACATTTTCCTAGAATACTTTGCCTAACTTATCTTTGCCCCATCTCATTCTGTCTTGTGTCATCTGGGTTTGTATATTTATGACTTTTCCCCCCACTATCACGCAAGTCCCTTCACAGCAGGGACTATTTCATTTTACAATTTTATAACTCCTCTCCTCTCTCTCCTACAAATGAGCAATGTTATTTGTTTGTTTGTTTAACAAAGTAGGTGCTTAGTAAATGTTTGTTGAATCAAATTAATTCCACTCTTAAAATGACTACATACTTTAAAAACTCAACCAAAAAAGGAAAAGACTACTTATTACTCAGCAATGAACTTTTGACCTTGGATCATGTTTGAGATATTTCCCCTGGAACTTTTTTCCCAGTATTAAGCCAGGAATAGTCTATATTTCATCACCAAATAATAATTAATAATTCTGAAGAAGAGGCAGATCACAGTCCTTTTATGCCAAGTGTCACTATCACTAACAATATAACCTAATATGAAAAAAATCATGAGATCATAGATGTAAAGCTAAAAGAAGTCTTATAGGTCATGGAGTCCAACTAGAAAGTTCAAATGGTCATAGAATCATTTTATAGAGAAGGCCCTTAGACTTGCCCCCAAATCCCACAGGGATAATGTCAGATTAAAGATTCAAACAAAAATCTGAAACTAAAAACTTTCCCCTTTCACAGAACCATGTAGAAGAAGCAAGACAACAAGCATTTATTTTGTGCCAGGCACTATACTAAGTGCTGGGAACACTAATATGAGCGATAAGAACAACAATCCCTGCTCTTGAGGGCTTACATTCTAATGCATAAAATGGTTAGAAGGAAGATGTGAGCACATAATGGCAAAGTCTGGAAAGTCAGAAGCAGAAACCAGAGAGAAATGAAGGTTGGCCAGCCTGGTCTACTCCCCAAAATAGAGACCCTAGCAGGAACTCACCGATAGAAGAAAGGGGTTGGAGTGACCAAGGATGTTCCAAAGTAAGAAGGCTACAGCAGAGGATGAGCATTCCTGGATGAAGAGAAGGGCCTTGGGCTCTAAGGAATGATCCAGGGTGAGATGGCAACTGAGGAACAGAAAGGCCACTGGATTTAGCATCAAAAATCCCACCTCAAACACTTAGTAGCCATGAGACCATGGACAAGTCTCCTCAGTTTTCTCATCTGTAAAATGAGAGGGTAAGACAGTCTCCAAGGTTTTCACTTCTAAATGTTATAATAATCTAAAGATGATTAGTCCTAGCTTTGTTAGGACACTACAGACACTTTCAATAAGTTCCTTCATTATTCTGGGCCTCAGCTGCCTCATCTATAACATGAAATAATAATGCTAACAATAACAACCTCACAGGATTATTGTGAGGAAATCATATTGTGGATTATAAAAACCTCTAGAAATCTGAGTAATTATTTCTCTCTGCTCCCGAATCTTCCCTAGACATTAGTTCTTTCTTCCCAGAGAAAACCATAAGTAATATTTGCATGGTGTTTGAAAATTTACAAAATGCTTTATGTCCATTAACTCCTTCAGTCCTCCCAGCAATCCTTTGAAGTATTCCCATTTCACAGATGAATAAACTGAGGGTGAAAGAAGTTGAGAGACACAGCGAGTGTCAGAAGCAAATTTTGAATCCAGTTCTTTTCTGACTATACTTTCCTCTAAATTGCATTTTCTTCCTTTAAAATTTGGCTAATACATGTTTAATCTACATTGGACTACTTGCTGTTTAGGGGAGAGGGGTGGAGGGAAGAAAGGGATAAAAATTTGGAACACAAGGTTTTGCAAGAGTGAATGCTGAAAACTACCTTTGCATATATTTTGAAAATAAAAGGCTATTTTTAAGATTTTTTAATTTGGCTAATGTAGGACCTAAGAAGTAGAGTCAGTCTAGATTCTCGGTGTTGGGAGCAGAGGAGGTCAAGAAAAGGGGAGAGGAATCAAACACTGGACAGGAGAGGTTTTCTCATGGGCTGTGGCCAGAGAGCTCCAGGAGACTCAAAGCCCAACTTTCTCATAAACTAAAGAGATGGAGCCTTTGGAGTCTCAGGTCCTGACTCTTTCATTTAGTAACTATAGTCAAGTCACTTCAATTTTCTCAGTCTATTTCCTCATCTGTAAAATGAGGGAAACAATACCTGTCCTTCTTACCTTAAAAGGTTGTTATGACAACAAGACTTGTGGGTGAAAGCTTTTGTAAATCATAAAGTGCCATGCAAATACCAGTGATTGTTTAGTATAGGTAATGGAAAAGTGTCCTTCTGATGAACTCAGCATTATGCCATGTAAAAAATGGGTATCAAAGAAGGCTTGGTCTAGACTTTTGAGCATCTTATAAGCCAGATGAGGAGTTCAGATTTAGACACATAAATATGGTCAGTGTCCAGCAACATTTCTAATTTGACTTTTTGCTCTCCTGCCTTTCTTACTCTTAGCCCCTCTTCCAACTCACATAAATTACTCTTTCCCCTCTGTACCCATCCAACATCACCATCATCTTCACCATGCTGCCTTCTAGGAGACCAAGAATCTCACTGTGGTTCTTCATCTTCCAAACTCCCTATCTTATTGAAACTCCTATACCTTCTTAGTCCCTGAACATCCAGTCCTCAGGGGTTAGGAGAAAAGCAAATGATTAAATTAATTCATGCTAAGATGAGATGACTTACTTGAAAGAGCCTTCATCCATCCAAAGGACAATTGTTGGGTTTTTTAAGCCCAATTGTTTATTAAAGGAATTTTCTGTTTGGTAGGATATCACCCAAGGTAGTAATGTTACTAGAGGCAGAGAGAGGAGGACAATGGGACTTCCTCCACAATTTGATATTAGTACTGGTCAATATCCAGTCAGTATTAAGTTTCATGAGACAACTCTTTGAGTATGGTAAATGGCAGGAACTGGATGCTAGAATCCAGTGTTTTAGTATGCTGGATTCATCTACAGGCTGGTAGTGACTCGGAATATTATGTGTTTGAGGAGAAGGTTAGTCAAAATAGATCTGAGCTTGATATACATACAACTCAGGATGGAAACTGTACCCATGCATTCAATGCATGCTTAATGCAATGCCTAGCACATAGTAGGCACTTAACAAGTGCTTATTGACTGACAGATGGATAGAAGGACATCACAACTAATCTAACTCCTACTTATAGGAGTTATAGTCCTAGAGAGCTTCCCAGAGAAGTGAAAGGTTAAGTGACTTCCATTGGCAAAGAATGAGGGTGTATCAGAAGCAAGACCTGAATCCAAGTTTTCCTGGTTTCAGGACCAGTTTTCTATCCATTCTTTGCATACATGTATATAATTCCCACTTCTATAGTAATTTAAGGTTTAAAAAGTACTTTCATAATATTCCTGTAGGTTAAGTATACAGGTATATTACCACCATTTTATAGATGAGAAAACTGATATTGAGAAATGTCTAAGGAATTGCTCATGGTGATATAACTAATATGCATTAGAATCAGAATTGGAACCTATATCTCTTTCTACTGGACCAATCTTTCTATTATCTTCTAGAGCTGAAGAAAAGATCTGGATTCAAATTCTGATTTTGCTGTTTATGTTGTATGGATCAAATCACAACTCCCTGTGCCCCAGACTCATATAAATGACTCCATCCCCTATGCACCCATCCAACATCACCATCATCTTCAACATTCTGTAAGAGAATTGGATTCTATTTTAAAGGTCTCCTCCACCTTGTAATACCAGTGATAGAACCCTTGCTTCAGGTCCTAGGGCTAATATTAGAACCACAACTTGACACTGAATCTTTTGCCTCTAAAGCCAGTGAACATTCTCTCAGCCATACCACAGTGACAGCAGGCACAGCAGTGCCATTACTAAACAGAACTATCCTGCCAGTTTTGTAGGCTTGGGGCCAACTCTACTAAGCAATAACTCTACCCCCTTCCTCAGTTCTCCTCCATCCTCCCAGCCCTGCTGAGTATCTCTGAGACAACCCCAGTTTCTGCCAATGCCAGCTGCCTTCTCTTTGTCTAGGAAGGGGAGGGGAAGCTGATGAAGATCCTGCCAAATTATAGCCTTTGATTTCTGACCAGATTTTGGCCTCAATATATCCAGTCTACTCCTGTTCTCCAGCTAGGGGTAAAGCCCTTCTCCCTGACCTGGGTATCTGATCTCTTAGGACCAACTTAATTTAGAGGAAACAAAAGTAATAGGGCTTCCAAGGCAAAGACCTGCACCCCCCCTTCTTCCCCTCTCCTCCCTACATATCTAAGAGAAGTTGCTCATGTGAAATTAGTCTCCAAGCAATTTGGAGCTATACCCAAAGGGCAAACAAACTGTGTATACCTTTGATCCCGCAGTGGGCCTATATCCCAAAGAGATCTTTCAAAAGGAGAAAAGATCCACATGTGCAAAAATGTTTGTGGCAGCCCTTTTTGTAGTGGCAAGGAACTGGAAACTAAGGGGATGCCCATCAATTGGAGAGTGGCTGAATAAATTATGGTATATGAATGTTATGGAATATTATTGTTCTATAAGAAACGACCAGCAGGATGATTTCAGAAAGGCCTGGAGAGAATTAAATGAACTAATACTAAGGAAAGTAAGTAGAACCAAGGGAACATTGTACATAGCAATAATAAGACTATGTGATGAACAACTTCTGATGATATGGCTCTTTTCAACAATGAAGTGATTCAAGGCAATTCCAATAAACTTGTGATGGAGAGAGTCATCTGCATCCAGAAAGAAGACTGTGGGGACTGAATATGGTTCACAACATAATATTTTCACCTTTTTGTTGTTGTGTGCTTACTTTTTGTTTTCTTTCTCATTTTTTTCCTTTTTCTTTTTTTTGTAAAATATGATAAATGTAGAAATATGTATAGAAGAATTGCACATGTTTAACATATATTGAATTGCTTGCTGTCTAGGGGAAGGGGGAAAGAGAACTGAGGGAGACAAATTTGGAGCATGAGGTTTTGCAAGAGTGAATGTTGAAAACTATCTTTGCATATATTTTGAAAATGAAAAGCTATTATTTTTTTCAAAAATCACTAAATGAAATAAAATAAAAAAATACAATTAGAAAAAAAGAAAGAAATTAATCTCCAGCCTGGTCTTATTAGAAGACTGTCACCCCCCTGGTAAGTAAACAATAATTTGAGTTTCCTAGAGGGACTCCAGATCCCTTCTCCACCTTTTCAGCGCAGATCTCAAAGCACATCTATGGTATGCAATCAGTTCCTGTAATCAAGGCTACCTCTTATCAACAGAATGTGAATGTTACAACCTCCATAACTATTCTGGCTATTTTGTTTATCCAAGAGAACTCTGATCATTTAATAGAAGGAGAATTAAGGGCTAGAACAGGGAGATTTAGAGCTAGTCGAATCTAAAAGCAACATAGATATATAGTATTAACAACTCCTTTGGTCCTATGGAAACTGTGTGGGAGGGTCCATAGGTAGGCCTGGAATGTCCCTCTTCATGTTACAGGGAGGCTGTAATTCCATCATTGGTAAGATTAAAAGTGTGGCTGTGACGGTATGATCTCATTCTTGATCTCCTGTTTTCAAAGAAGATATAAGAAAGGATGAAACAAGCATTTACTCAGTGCCAGGTGATATGCTAAATGCTTTAACCATCTTTCATTTGAGTCTAGAACAAACCTGGAAGTAGATAGTATTATTTATCTCCATTTTACAGATGAAGAAACTGAGGCTGAGAAGTATTAAGTGACTTGCCCAGGGTCACACAGTTGGGGTCGGTCACATTTGACCCAGGAATTTCTGACTTCAGGTAAAGTGTTTTATCCAGTGTACCAACTAGCTGCTTCTAAGATTTAGAATTGCTTGCAGCATAGGAATATGATTCTTTTGTGTGTTTGGTTCATTTTCCCTCACTATTCAGAGAGAAAACACTTTGAATCAGAGGACAGCTAGATGGTGCAATGGATAGAGCATCAGCACTGATATCAAGAGGATCCCAGTTCAAATCTGGCCTCAGACACTTAACTTTAGCTGTGTGACTTTGGGCAAGTCACTTAAACCCAATTGCCTCACATATATATACACACAAAAAAAATGGAGAGGGGTAAGAAAAAGGAAAATACTTTGGATCCTAAACAAAAAGGTAACAATTAATTTAATCTTGGCCAATTTATTGACTTATTACACAAATTTAAGTAATAGAATTCATAACAACAGGAGGCTCTGCAGCCTGGAAGTGAGATGCTCAATCAAGGAGAAATTAATCTCACCCAAGAAGTCTGCTCTCAGCAGTCACTGAGGGAGTACATGCTGGGAATAAATGATGGGAATAGCAGGGCATCACCTGAGGCTGTAGAGCGTCTCCACTAAAGGTTCTTATCTCCCTTCTCACCAGATCTTCCTTCCTTCTCTGTCTCTTCTCTCCTCATCAGATCTTCCTTCCTTCTCTGCTTCCTCTCTCCTCACCAGATCTTCCTTCCTTATCTGCCTCCTCTCTCCTCACCAGATCTTCCTTCCTTATCTGCCTCTTCTCTTCTCACCAGATCTTCCTTCCTTCTCTGCCTCCTCTCTCCTCATCAGATCTTCCTATCTGCCTCCTCTCTTCTCACCAGATCTTCTACCTTCTCTGCCTTCTCCTTCTACCTCAGAAGTCTCTCCGACAATCTAGAGTCACATCTCTCTGCAAGTCTATAGTATCACAGGGACCCATTAAATCCACTCAAGGATAAGGCTATATTTAGATGAGGAAGCTGAGACACACAGAGAGAAGAGAGATTTACCTTGCTGAAAGTAACAAAGCAATTGGCAGAGTTGATACCCTAAGCTTCATTCCTATGGTGGGAAAAAAATTTTACAAGTGATACCCACAAGTCTATGAGCTTTTTGGAGGCTCATCTCTTCCCAAATACCCAGGGTCTAACTGAAACCCTGCACTTGATTGGTGCTAAATAAATATTTGATGATGGACTGATGTTATTGTACTCTTTTGTTTTCAAAGAGTACCAGTGATTTTTGGGGGTAACTTCTTGATTTGCTCACTGGATTTAAGTGAAGCTGAGTTGCACTTACTTTCTTTTCTAGAATCATTAAAGTCCAGTGGCAAGATGGAGGGCGATGGATGACCTTGCATCTTTGACTTTGACTTTGACCAAGTTCCAAGTGCTCCATAGAAGCTACTTCAGCCATCTTCAAGCCCTTTTGGAACAAATTGTTCTCATCTGCCCATTCTTCCAAGGAATGTCCTCAATCTTAGGATAGACATTCCCCTAACTCAAGGAGACCTGTCAGTTACCCTCAGTCTGATTTAGTCTGTCTGCAGAAATGGTTTTTACCAGAGTGTGGCAAATGCTACAGTTTTTTTGGAGCTGTAGGTGAGAGTTGTTGATAAAATAATACTATTAAATGTGAGTTCTAATCCTCTTGACACTTTCTTTGTGATTACACATAGAATTTTTTTCTTAATAATAGCTTTTTATTTTCAAAATATATACAAAGATAGTTTTCAACATTTACCCTTGCAAAACTTTGTGTTCCAAATTTTTCTCCCTCCCTTCCCCCCAACATCCCCTAGACAACAAGTAATTCAACATATGTTAATCATGTGCAATTTTTCTATACATATTTCCACTGAATGCAGACAGCTCTCTCCATCACAAGTCTATTGGAATTGGATTGAATTACCTCATTGTTGAAAAGAGCAACATCCATTAGAGCTGATCATTACATAATGTTGTTGCTGTGTAAATTGTTCTCTTGGAATTCTACTCACTTCACTTAGCATCAGTTCATGTAAGTTCTCTCCAGGCCTTTCTGAAATTATCTTGCTGATCATTTCTTATAGAACAATAATATTCCATAACATTCATATACCATAACTTATTCAGCCATTCTCCAACTGATGGGCATTCACTCAGTTTCCAGTTCTTTGCTGCTACAAAAAGAGCTGTTACAAACGTTTTTGCACATGTGGGTTCTTTCCTCTGTTTTATGATCTCTTTGGGATACAGACCCAGTGGAAACACAGTTTGATAGCTCTTTGGGCATAGTTCCAAATGGACATAGAACTTTGTAAACCTTAATGTACTGTATAAATATCTCATCCATTTGTTTCAGTTATGTCTGACTCTTCCTGACCCCATTTGGGGTTTCTTTGGCAGAGATACTAGAATGCTTTGCCATTTCCTTCTCCAGCTCATTTTACAGATGAAGAAACTGGAGCAGAGTTCAGTGACTTGCCCAGAGTCACACAGCTGGTTAAGGGTGTGAGGGCAGATTTGAGTTCAGGTTCTCCTGCCTCCAGGACCAGCACCCTGTCCACTGCACTACCTAACTATTAACTTTTGCTATTGTTATTGTGCTTTATTCAACCAAGTTCCACTTGATGTCATAGGAAGATAGATTTAGAGTTTGTGATCATGAGGAAATGCTTCCTCTCCTTTAAAATGAAAATAACAGCAATGACAACCAAAGATTTTGGTGGTAGATATTAACATTTGCACAAGTCTTTACTTATCTGATCTTCATACCATCCCTGGAAAGTGGACAGGGTATTGTCCCCATTTCTCAAGATATAGAATCTGAGTCAAAAAAGAAATTCCTTGCCTAAATCACAAAGCTTATCAATTACAGAATCAGAATTCAGAACCAGCTCTTTTAACTCCAAGGGTTCACCACTGTCTGTACATTTTTACGAACTATCTTCACATAGGTATTATAAGGAAAACATTCTGTGGATATAAGCTGTGATCTAGCACAAACCCCACCCCACCTCAAGACTCCAGATTCACATGGATTAGACCTAATATCCCAAGAGCTAAACTCAAAGGGATTATTTCCTATCTCTGTTCTATTGTGCCCACCTAGAGCTATTCCTGGAAATTTCCAAATAGAGTTTATGATTAGGTCTCCTCAAAAGTCAGAAATAGGCTTCCTAGCACTCAATATTGGAAATGAAAATTGGACACTGAATCATCTTTATTTCTCCCCACTGAAATATCAGAAAGTGAAAAACCTGATAAGTGTCCATGAATACATATAAAAACCTAAATCCTTCAAATCATCATCATCATCATTATTATTTATTTCATAAACTTTTCTTAAGGAAACTAAACTCGAGATTGCCATCTGTTCAGTCCTTTGATATTTTGATAAGTCCCTCTTTCCCATAGAATCCTTACAATCCATCCTCAGCTAGCACTGCCTTGTGATTTAAACTGCTCTCCCCTGAAGGTAAACATAAAAAACTAAAAAAAAAAGCAATCACCTTTCCATGGGATCTCACTGTCCAAATAACTCACTTTAATTGTGTGGGGTAGCAAAATCTATATAGATTACAAGAATGATGCAACTCAAGAACTATGTGAGCAATTAATCCCCCTCTTTTTCTAGAAGGTCTAATGTCCTAAATTGTTTCGCTTTCATAATTTTCCAGTTACATAACTAAAAAATTGTTTTAACATCTTTTTTTTAATTTTGAGTTCCAAATTCTCTCTATCCCTCTCACCCTTTAAAAAAGCATGCAATATATTGATAATACATGTGATTATACATATATATGCTAAATGTGTTTCCATATTAACTATGTTGCAAAAAACACACACACAAAAAGAGAAAACAGAAAAATAAAGTAAAAAAATATGCTTCAATCCCCATTAGACTTCATCAGTTCTCTCTCTGGAGGTGGATAGCACTTTTCACTACGAGTCTTTTGGAATTGTCTTGGATCATTGAATTGATCATAATAGCTAAGTTTTTCCCAATTGATCATCTTTGCCATAATCCTGTTACTATGTGCAATGTTCTCCTGGTTCTGTTCTCTTCACTTGGAATACATTGATATAAATCTTCTCAGGTTTTTCTGGAACCATTTTGCTCATCATTTCTTATACCACAGTAGTATTCCATCACAACCATATACCATAACTTGTTCAGCGATTTTCCACTTGATGCAAAGCCTTAATTCTTGAGCTGGAGAACTCTCAAACTTAACATACCCATTAGGCAATTCCCATGATTGTCACTGGTCAGGAAATTTCCTATTGTCTCAAGAATCAGAGCACTTGGACTCAAATCTCACCACTGATATCAAGTCATTGTGTGACCTCGAACAAATCACTTATCTTTCCTCATTTATAAAGTTTCCTCATTTATAAATTTAAGGGAACTAGAATAGATGGACTTTGACATACCTTCCAACTCTATATCTATCATCCTATGATTTTTTTCTCTAACTAGAAGATTCACTTCTGGGATCACATTACTTTGAGTTCCCTACCTCTGCTCAATTCCTTGTACAGGCAATTAAGGTTCATGAATATTGTTCATGAACTACCTTCTTGAGCTATATGGGGAGCATATATTGGCTCTTGTCATGCACTTTTGCATCAGTACCTTGGCTGTTGTCATCTCTTGGGTTGGGAAAGTTGAGTCTCAGGAACACAGTCTCAGACTCATGCTCAGATACATATAACTCCCAAAGTTCTCTGCCCCAAGGTAGTTATTATAATTTGAAGAGGACACAGCATAAATGTGCCCACTTCTTCCCCTACTCCATCTCCTTGTAGAACACAGTTCCATATATTCTGCTGCTAGATGGGAAAAAATGACCTCACTAGCCTATTAGATCTTTTTATAAACCAGCGAGTAATATGGCTCCCCTGAAAAGATTCCATCCTCCTGAGTGCCAGCCAGCCAAGCATGCTGGAGGCATTCCCAGTCCAAGAAACCAATGAGAAATTGTTGACTACCTTCCTAACAAGGCACTAATTTATGTCCATTCTCCATAGGAAAAAAAGTGGTGCTGAAAGCTATCAGTTCCCGTCTCTAAACCGTAGTGATAGTAGTCTTTTAAAACAGTCTCTGGTTTTGAAAGTTTAGTCTTTTTTGCAGCCTTCTACACTAAGCATGTCTCTTCTTCCTGTCCTACCATTTTTTACAGTAATAAAAGTGATACATCTGGAGTTAAAATTCCTGAGTTCTATTCCTAACTCAGCCTGCCCACTGCTACCAGGGTGAGCTTGGACAAGTAATTTAACCTCTCTGGGTCTTGTTTCCTGACATGTGAAATAAAGAAGCCAGAGTAGGGGACCTCTGGTTTCTTTTCCAGCTCCAAATTTATGGTTTCTATTATCCTGGTCTATATCCTATTCTAATCCTATTCTAATAGAATTCTATTCTAATATATGGTTCTATTATCCTGTGACCCATGGCATAGGAGGGACCATGCAGGGCAAAATCTAGCACCAATTTACCTGTGATATCAAAGGTGGGAAATAACATCAGGGAGATTTTCCCTAAAAAAAATCCCTGTCCTTCCAGCTTCAAATCCAAATTCCAGTTCAAATCCAGCCTCAGACACTAGTTGTGTGACCCTGAGCAAGTAACTTAATCTCTGCCTCAGTCCCATTTGTAAATTGAAGATAATTTTAGCACCTTTCTCCTACAGTTGTTATAAGGATAAAATAATATTGTTAAAGTAAAATATTTATGTTAATTTTATTTTAAAGTAAAATAAATATTTTTTCAGTCTTAATGTAGTTGCTAGCTATCATCCTCACTGTTCAATCATTTCAGTCATGTCTAACTCTTTGTGACCCCCATTTGGTATTTTCTTGGAAATGGTTTGCCATTTCCTTCCTTAGCTCATTTTGTAGATGAGGAAACTGAGGCAAACAGGATTAAGTAAGATGTTCAAGGTCACACAGCTAGTAAGTGTTCAAGGTCAGATTTGGACTCAGGAAGATAAGTTTTTTGACTCCAGGACTGGCACTCTTCATTGTGCCATTTATCATCATAATCATCGTCATCTTAAGCTTTATCTTCATTCATAAAGTGACAGTAAACAGAGGTATCCACTTGGGAAAACTGAGAGTACAATTTAACCTAGATATTCCAAAGTTAGAGGGTGGCCTCTAATAGGAACATTATGGACTCAATCATTTTTCCTTGTGTGAGTTAAAAGGTTACCAATAAAAGTTTCTTGCTTTTTTGACCATTTAATTAATTTTACAATCTCCTTTGAGTCCCAGGATAGCTACAAGGACTGAGGTGATTATATAGTCCTGCAGAAACATGGACCGTTGGGCTGTCCAGTTGTAATGTCTGCAGCAAAACAAGCAGTCCTTTCTTCCAGTCTTGCTTGGAATTGTTATTGTAACATTGCAAGCAGGATCAATTACTATGGTAACCAAAACTTGGTCCTCAGGCCAGAGAGATTTAGCAGCTGCTGGAAATGCATGGAGCTTCTCAGAACTCAGATGAGGAGTCCAACAATTGCTGGACCAAAGAGAAAGTGTTCCAGTCAAGGAAGCAACTGTAAGGGGGCTTATGGCAAGCCAAGTGTTTAAAATAAGCCTTTTGCCTGACTCTAGGTCCACTCTCCTCATCAAAAGATTGAAAGTGCTGAAGAGGGAACAGGTATAGTGAGACATGAGAAAGCACTGGTGTTTTGTTTTGCTTATTGGCAGTTCTTCAGAGGTAACTCAAGTAACCATGTACATTGGCTTAGGCCATATAATGCCAGAGTTTTAATGGGATTTATAAATCATTTATTCCAACCTTCTCATTGAACAAGAGGAGGCATTGAGAATATAAGATTTCACTTGAGTGAAATATAAATAAATTAATGAATTAATAGATAGATAGATAAAAAATGAATAAAAAATAAAAAAGCATGCAACTGCCTTTACCCTACCATCATGGTCCCTTGACCCTCTGTGCTTCCCCTCACCTATAATTCCTTAAGTTTTTTGGTTTATTTAATTTTTATGTATTTAGAACAAGCTAGAATTTCCTTTTAAAACATTGTTTCTATTTGTTTCTTTTTAAATTTACATTTTAATGATAGCTTTTGTTTTTATAACACCTTCATTTCTCAACATATCCCTCCACTTTCCTTCTCTGAGAGAGCCAGAGGATGTCTTAAGGTTTTGTAGCTCAATCCCTGGAGGCTGGAGATACCCTTCTCCTCACTTACAGAAAGAAATATCTTCAAAACATCATGAACAATGCCTTTTCTCCTCTGCTGGCAAATCTATTTTTAGTTCTCTTGCTCAATCTTTGCTCAGTATGAATGAACACAGATGAGCTAATGTTCCTCTGTGAGATTAATTGAAAATAGGATACACTGAAGGCAGAAATTAGTATAAGCATATCCAAGTTTTAAAAGGTTGTTTGTTTTTTTAATTGACCTACTTACTAAAATCTAAATATAGATGAATACTTTTTCTCCATAAAAGTTCTCTGGAGCCTGTATAGTCACATACTGGCCAGCAGAATAATGGAAAGTGTAATTTTCCTAGTTGGAAGGAAAGACTTAAGTAGGAAGGCTTAGAATGAAAGCCTAGCTGGACTGGGGAAGCCTGGAACTTGGGAGCCCTGGGAGCTGACTGCAAGGGAAACTCCTACCTGAACATTATCATGAGCAGCTAGAAGCTCGTCTGACTTACTGATCTACTCAAAGAGTGATGGATGGAATTTGCTACAGCATTAGTTTTTCTTTTCTTCCCCACTCTCTGTCTTACTACTACAAGGCAAACTGGCATTTATTTACCTTTTAGTCTTGTATATTTATTGTCTGTACTTTTATAATGAATTTTTGTTTCCAAGTAAACTCATTTTCATTGCATTCCAAGCTTGTGTTTAATATATAGGAGTTAACCACTAAGAATTTGGGGGAGGAAGGAAACTCACAGAACCACAGTTGTAGATCTATGAATCTACATTGAAACTACATCACTACAGAATGGAGATAATTTGGTTTGCAGAAAGTTATTAAAGACAAATCTAAGCCTCGCAAGTCCCATCAAGGTAGAAGAATTGTGAGTATGGAGCTAATGATGCTCCAGGACCAGCTGAACTAAGTTTGGACAGGTTCAACACAAGTAAGTTATTACTTTTTTATGATTTTTTTTGATCATTTAAACTCATGAAGACCATTTTAAGACAAAAAAGTGATCATTTTTGGTATAATTTGAGTTTATCTTTTTCAACTAATAAACATTTTTTCTTTCTGCCACCACCATACGTTAGAGAAAAAGAAAAGCAAAACCCTTGTAATGAATATGAATACTTAAGCAAAACAAATTCCTACTCTGATAGGTCCAAAAATATACGTTTAATTCTTCTTTTTATTTTTTCTCAATTGTGTGTAAAAAATGCTTTATATTTTTTCAATGTAAATTTTTCCAATTCCAAATCTTCTCCTTCCCTCTTCCCCCTCTCCCTTCCTTGAGAAGACAAGCATTTTAATATAGATTATAAATATGCAATCATGCAAAAAAATTCTATATTGGGCATGGTGCAAAAGAAAACACAGACAAAAAAAACAAGAAAAATAAGCTCTAAAAAATTTGTTTCATTTTTACATTTAAGGATTCTGATAAAGACCTCATTTCTAAATATATATAAAGAATTGATTCAAATTTCTAAGAATTTATAATAATAAACCATTCTCCAATTGATAAATGGTCAAAGGATATGAACAGACAATTTTCAGATGATGAAATTAAAACCCTTTCCGGTCACATGAAAAGGTGCTCCAAATCACTATTGATCAAAGAAATGCAAATTAAGACAACTCTGAGGTACCACTACACACCTGTCAGATTGGCTAAGATGACAGGAAAAGATAATGATGAATGTTAGGGGGTATGTGGGAAAACTGGGACACTGATACATTGTTGGTGGAACTGTGAATGGATCCAGCCATTCTGGAGAGCAATCTGGAACTATGTTCAAAAAGTGATCAAACTGTGCATACCCTTTGACCCAGCAGTGTTTCTATTGGGCCTATATCCCAAAGAGATATTAAAGGAGGAAAAGGGCCCCACATGTGCAAGAATGTTTGTGGCAGCCCTTTTTGTAGTGGCAAGAAACTGGAAACTGAATGGATACCCATCAATTGGAGAATGGCAGAATAAATTATGGTATATGATATTATGGAATATTATTGTTCTATAAGAAACGACCAGCAGGACGATTTCAGAGAGGCCTGGAGAGACTTGCATGAACTGATGCTGAGTGAAACGAGCAGAACCAGAAGATCATTGTACACAGCAACAACAAGACCATATACAATGATCAATTCTGGTGGACGTGACTCTTTCCAACAATGAAATGATCCAGGCCAGTTCCAATGACCTTGTGATGAAGAGAGCCAACTACATCCAGAGAAAGGACTGTGGGAACTGAGTATGGATCACAACATAGCATTTTCACTCTTTTTGTTGTGGCTTCTTTGCATTTTTTTTCTTCCTCTTTTTTTTCTTTTTGATCTGACTGTTCTTGTACAGCAAGATTATTGTATAAATATGTGTACATATGTTGAATTTAACATATGTTTTAACATGTTTACCATATATTGGATTACCTGCTGTCTAGGTAAGTGAGGGAAAAATTTGGAACACAAGATTTTGTAAGGGGCAATGTTGAAAAATTATCCATGCAGATGTTTTGAAAATAAAAAGCTCTAATAAAATAATAATAATAATAATAATATATAAAAAGTTTGTTTTGAGATGCATTCAGACTCCTTCAGTTCTTTCTCTAGAGGTGGATAGTAGTGATATCATTAGGTCAAAGGGTGAATCTAGTGACTTTGGGGAAATGGTCCCAAATTTATTTATAGAATGGTTGAACCATTTCATAGCTCCCAAAATGTATAGTGAGTTTATTTTTCTACAGGTCCTTCAAAATTGTAATTTTTCTTGTCTGTAATGTTTGCCAATATGTAGGGTATCAGATGAAACCTGAGAGATGTTTTAATTTTCATTTTCTTATTATTAATGATTTGGAACATTTTTTTAAATATTGTTGATGCCTTGGATCCTTTACCTCAAAAACAACCTATTGATATTCTTTTAACATTTATAGAGTGGGGAATTGCTCATGTTGTTATATGTTCATATATTCCCTATATACCTTAGATAGCAAACCTCTGTCTGAGAAATTTGTTACAAATATTTTTTCCTATTTAAATGTTTACCTTCTAATTATAATCATATAGCTTTCGTTTGTACAATGCTCTTTCAATTTTACTTAATCAAGATTGTCCATTTTATCTTCTGGGATCCTGTCAATCCTTTGGCCAAGAATTTCTTCCCCTCTCTGTGGATATAAAAGGTACTTCCTTCAAGTTTCAGCAAATTGTTTGAGGACAATGACATGCTAGGACCAGTGAGGTGATGCAGTGAATAAAGAGTGCAAGCCCTGGAGTCAGAAAGACCTGATTTCCAGTCTCAGACACTTCTTAGCTGTGTGATGCTGGGCAAGTCACTTAACCCTGTTTGCTTCCACTCCTCATCTGTAAAAATAAGCTCTAGAATAAATGGCAACCACTCCAGAATCTTTTACCAAGAAAACCCCAAAATTGGATCATGAAGAGTCAAGCGCAATTGAAACAACTTAACAACAATAACATGCTCCTGGTTTAATTATTTAAATTACAGAATCATAGCATTTAAGAGTTGGAAGGAACCTCAGAAATCTAACTTTCTCCCACTCTACTTTAACAGATGAGAAAACTGAGGCTGAACAGAAAAGATAGTTGTTTAAATCCACATAAAGCAAATCACTGGAAAAATAATCATTATAGTCAGGTGTCTATTGATCTAGTTTTTTCCATTATTCTTTTTTAATTTCTATCAGAATATTATACATACATACTCACAGCACATATATGTATTTACATATATATGTATATACACACATATATACATATATTGTGTTGTCTATACTAAAGTATACATGAATACAGACACATATATATAAATTACATAATAGTAAGTGTATATATGTGTGTGTATATATATATATATATATATATATATATCATGTATTTACTATTTAGTTACATCAAAAGAAGGGTTCTGAATACTTTTCTGATACTATTTGTTCCAAAGACCTTAAAACTGAAAATTTTCCAACTTTCAAGTTTGTGTCTTAGAAGAGAGAAAAGTATCATCTAAAGTATTTAAAAGTTAATTGAAAGGAGAAACAAGCAGTAGACATACCAGGAAATGATGGTTTTTTTTTTTTTTTAGTTCTTGCTTTCAGTCTCCATAAAAACAAGAATTTCAGAAAGCCAGGATATAGAATTATATATTAGAAACCTTTTACCTTGGGATTCACAATCTCTCCTGGGGCCCCTCTTGGGAAAGTACTTCATGTGTGGTAGAAGCTAAGAATAAGTTACTGAAAAACTTGGATAGTTAATATTAACTGGCATTTCTTTCATGCATAAATAGCATTTAACCAGATCCTTGGATGTATCTCACAAGACCATCAGCTAAACATGCCATTCTGGGAGACATCTGCTAGGCATATGCATTCCATTCCCCTAATATGAGATAGATCATAAAATTCCAGAATTGAATAGAGCTTTAGATCTCCTAATACAAGTCCTTAATTTTATAGACAGTTAACTGAGTACCAACAGGCTATCATAATGTCAAGATCCTATTACCTCTGACAAGGACATGGCTGAATGAATGAATGAGCATTTATTAAATGCCTACTGTATGGTAAGTAGTATTCTAGGAATTAAAGATATAAGTACAAGTATATCTCTGAATATTAAGGACCTACTATGTGCAGAGTAGTTGATGTTTTGAAGGATATTAAACTGAATACGTTATAATCTTCAAAGAATTTATACTTTCAGAGGGGAAAAAAAGATTAAACTAATAGAGGCAATATGGTACAGCAGAACATCTTAGTACTGGAATAAATTTGAGTGAGTTCCTTCACCTTCTTGGCCAAAGTTTCCTTGTAAAATTAGTTATAGTTAGGCAATATTTCAGTTCCTTTCCAAGCCTAAAACTATGTTCTTTTTTGTAATCTGAAAAAATGTGGTTTGAGACTAGGTGTGTGTAGACAGCTAGATGGTGCAATGGCTTAAGTAGACTTAAAAAAAAGTATTGGGGCAGCTAGGTGGCACAGAGGATAGAGTACCAGCCTTGAAGTCAGGAGGACCTGAGTTCAAATGTGACCTCAGACACTTAACACTTCCTATCTGTGTGACCCTGGGCAAGTCCCTTAACCCCAATTGCCTCAGCAAAAAAGAAAAAAAAAGAATTTTATGATAGTCTATCTATGAGCCAGCTGAGTGAAGCAGAGAAGAGAAGGCTTTATGAAAGGGAGAAGGTATTTCAAAATGGTTTTTGAGGGATGAATGGATTGAAATAGGCAGCAGTAGTGGTAAGAGAGACAGAAGAATTAAAAAGAAGAGCTGAAGGTTGACATTACAGAGGTAGGAAATAGCTTAATCAAAAATATAAAAGAAGAAAAGCAAGGAGTGTGTCTTGTCTGTTGGGAAGATGGATTGTAGAACTGGAGCAAAAAGCTGAAAAAGATGAATAGTCCATGGTAGTAGAGAGAGAGGGAGAAGATCAACTTTCACTTCCACATGAACAGGCAGAGTCCCAGCTGCCAAGAAAAATACTTCCCTCCAGACTTTGGGTCGGAAAATTGCTTAGGAGTAGGTCTCCTGAAGAATCTCAGGCAAATGCAAAAACTCACCAGCTTCTTAGGCTGAATGCTATTGTATTTCAAATTGTAATTGCTTGTTGAAAAATCAAAACTGATTTTCTAAGTTTCAAGTGGACAGTTTTCCAGTTGTGCCTTGATAACAAAAAATTCTCACTCACCTTTTACTTATTACAAATTCATGATGATATTTTCCAAATAATGTAGTTATGTGAGGCAACATGGGGTAGTGATAAAGAATATTGTCCTTAGAGCAGGTGGCATAGTGGATAGAGTGCCTCAACTTCCTGGCCTCAGACACTTACAAGCTATGTGATCCTGGCTAAATCCTGTAATCCTCTTTGCCTCAGTTTCCTCATTTGTAAAATGAGCTGGAGAAGGATATGGCAAACCACTCTAGTACCTGCCAAAAAAATTCCACGAGGTCAGACATGACTGAAATGACTGACCAACAAAAAATGGCAAGCCAGAAGACCTGAGTTCTAGTTCCATTTACACAATTGTTAGCAATTTACTTTATCTCTTTGAACATATGTCTCCTTCTCTATAAAATAATTCAGTAGGAAGTCAGGCTGGATTACATTTGGGAAATTGTATGAAACTTTCACTATTTCCTTCTGTCAAATCCCATCACTCACTTTTTAAAAACCTATATTGACAGAAGGGAAGCAGAAAACTGAGGAACAATTTCTACAGCCAATGTCTCTGATAAAGGACCTAATTTCTAAAATAAATAGAGAACTGAGTCAAATTTAAAAGAATACAAGTCATTCCCCAATTGATAAATGGCCAAAGGATATGAACAGACAATTTTCTGGTGAAGAAATTAAAGCCATCAATAGTCATATGAAAAAATGCTCTAAGTCACTATTGATCAGAGAAATGCATATTAAAACAGCTCTGAGACACCACCTCATACCTATCAGATTGACTAAGATGACAGGAAAAGATAAACATAGGAAAGGATAAGAGGAAAACTGGGACATTAATGCATGTTGGTCGAGTTGTGGACTGATCCAACCATTGTGGAGAGCAATTTAGAACTATACCCAAAAGGATGTAAAGCTGTGCAAACTCTTTGATTCAGCAGTGTCTCTACTGAGTTTGTATTCCAAAAAAAAATCATAAAAAAGGAAAAAGAGCCTACCTGTGCAAAGATGTTTGTGTCGGCCCTTTTTGTGGTGGCAAGGAATTAGAAAATAAATAAGTATATGCCCATCAGTTGGGGAATGACTGAATAAGTTATGCTATATGAAAGTAATGGAATATTATTGTACTATAAAAAATGAACAGGCTGGTTTTAGAAAGACCTGGAAATATTTACATGAAGTGATACTGAATGAAGTAAGCAAAACCAGGAATATAAACAGCAACAGCAAGGTTGTGTGATGATCACCTATGATAGACCTGGTTCTTCTCAGCAGTCCAATGATCCAAGGCAATCCTAATAAACTTTAGATGGATCCACATCCAGAGACCTATGGAGATTGAGTGTAGATCAGACTATTTTCACCTTTTTTTCCTCATGGTTTTTCTGTTTTGTTCTAATTTTTTCTCCCAACATGATCCATGTGGAAATATGCAAAAAAAAAGTTTTTACATGTAACTGGGGAAAATAAAAAACAAAGTTACAGCTGGTGACAGTACTAAAAAAAAACACCTATGTTGGTATTTTTTCATCATCTACATTTCACACTATTGCAATAATTTATTTAAGTCTTCACATGTTTCTCTTTATTTATCAGTAATCATTTCCTGCAATTCAGCAATATCTCATTGCATTCAACTTGTTTAGCTATTTCCTAATCAATAAAAACCCCATCTGTTTAATACAATATGGTGATGCTATATAACAGGGAATTATGGAAAACCACAAGATTTCAGATAGTGATGCATAGAGCTATGAAAAGATAAATAGGGTTATATGGTAATGATAAATAAACTGAAGGATATTAGAAATGATAATCTGTGAAAGAAACAGAGTGAAAACATTGCCAAGGAAATTCATGATTGGAAAAGGAGGTGTGCCAGCCATCAGGGAAGAATGAGGAACAGATGACAGTAAGAGGGTTGCATAGCCACTTGCAAAATGTTTAAAAAGCCAGAGGAAAACTTCTAGCACATTGGCTGAATCCCCTATGGAACCCCACAGACAATAATGTACAAGATGAAAAGGCATAGATGGGATGTAATCTGCATAGGTGAAAGGAAGACCCACTTTAGGGAGATCATTTCCATAATATCAACACAGAATGGGGCGATAATACTTGAGCTAACACCCTCACAGGATTGGTTTTTCTGGGAAGGAATGGGTTTTTGTTATATATGAGAAAGGAGCACAATGCAGTAGAAAGAGAGCTGGATTTGCAGTAGGAAGAGCTGGGTGAGAATCCCAACTTTGCCACTGACTGAAGGCAGTTAGATGGCATAGTAGCTAGTGCTGGACTTAGAATTAAAAAATTAGAATTAAAAATTGAATGCCTCCATCACTTCCTAGCTTTGTGATGTCGCGAAACTGATTTATCCTCAACTTTCTCACCTGTAAAATGGAGATAACAAGAGCATCTACCTGCCAGGGATTTGGGGAAGATCAAATAGCATAATACATGTCTTATGTAAAGTATTCTGTAAATCTTAGGCTAAGCTGTTATTATTGTTGCTATATATGTGACTTGAAGCAAATCTTTTCACTTCTCTTCCTCATCCATAAAATGAAAAGAACTGGACTAAGAAGAACTTTAAGGGTCCCAATGGGTCCTCATTTATGATCCTATAATATTTGTGTTATTATTTTCATAGCAAGGGATTTGGTTCCTATTTCTAAATGCCAAACATTTCTGAGTCTCAGCTAATACTTCTGGACAAGTCAACATGCTTATCTCCAGAGAGACAATCAGTAGATGTCTCTCTGGAGATAAGTAGATATTGAAAAAGCTTAAATGATTTGCTCATTGTGGAAAATTTCTAATGAACTTAAATTTGAAATTAAAGCATATCTTGCATCTTTTCCCAAGCCTACAAAGATAGTTCATTTAAAAAGCAAGTTTATATTCAGAAGAAACATAGACTTCTGCATCTTATTCCCTTTAGCACATGGAAAAAACAAATTTTTCCTCAATCGTTTAGGTTTGTGATAGAAGAAAAGGCATCAGACCAGAAGTAACAGTAAAGTGATCTTAAAGGCTTTTTCCTTTCATAAATCTTATAATCTGTGAAATTACAAAGCAATACAGCCATGCTGAAACAATCAATCAACAAGCATTTTAATTAAGTACCTACTGTGTGCCAAGCATTACATTTGGTGCTGTGTGAAAAAATAGAGAGACAGTCCTAGTCTTCATGGAACTTCCATTCTACTGGGGGATTCAGTGTTAAGAATAAATAGAGAATAAACATAAAACAAATACACCGTCCTTGGGAGTGGAAGGTTTGCTAGTAATTGAGAGGAATTCTTTCTGAAGTAGATGGTACCTGTGTTGCACTTTGAAAGGAGTTAGGAGCTTCAATACACTGAGGGGAGGAGGGAAAGCATTATAGATATGGAAAAACCTACAAAGTTTTAATAGGCAGAGGGAAGGAGGGATAATGTTCTAGATATGGGAGACAACAACCTATAAAAAGGCTCAGACAGAGAGGGAAAAGATGGGACTATAAGTAGGCCAGTTTGTCTGGAAGGTGAGAGGATATGAGAGAGAGTGATATGGAAAAAGTAGGTTAGAACTAAATTATTAAGATTCCAAGGGCAGCTAGATGGTACAGTAGATAGAGTACCAGCCCTGTAGTCAGGAAGACTTGAGTTCAAATCTGGTCTCAGACACTTAACATTCCCTAGCTCTGTGACCCTGAGCAAGTCACTTAATCCCAATTGCCTAAGCAAAAAAAAAAAAAAGATTCCATGACAAAAAAGAAAAGTTAAGATTTTATCCTAATAAAATGAGGTTTCATTACCAGGTAATAATATGATCATATCTGTATTTTAGGAAAAATAAACTGGGTAATTACGAACAGGGGAGAGAAATTAGATGGGGGGTTAATCAGAAAACATTTAATAATTAGGTTGAAATATGATAGGTCTGGACTAATGTAATCATATGAATGGAAAAAAGGAGGTGATTTTCAGAGATGTTGAGAAGATACAATTGACAAGACTTGGCAACTAACTGGTTATGGGAAGCAAAGGAGAATAAAGAATTTGGAATGACTCCTGGGTTTTAAAACTAGTTAAAATGAAAAAAATGATGGTTCCCTTGACAGAAATAGGAAAGTTAAAGGGAGGAATCAACTTAGTGGAAATGATAATGAGATCCATTTTGAACATGTTGAATTTGAGATACCTATGGAACCTCCAAGTGTAGAGAATTAGTACATAACTAGCAAAGTGGGACTAGAGCTCAGGAAAGATATGAGAGGACAGAGACAGAAAGTGTCTACATGGATGAGAACTGAATGCATTGAAGCTGGTGATATCAAGAGAGAATATGCATAACTTGTTTTCTCTTTGATGATTCAGAAAGCATTTTAGGGCTTAAATTCTATTTGGGGACAACTAGGAGGCAGAGTGCAAAAAAACAAAACTTGAATTCAAATCCCATCTCAGACACTTACTACCTGTGTGACCATGGGCAAGTCACTTAGGCTATGTATCCTTGGTTTCCTCATCTATAAAGTGGGGGTGGTAATAATAGCACCTACCTCTCAGGATTGTTGTGATGATCAAATAAAATCATAATTATGAAGCTTTTAGCATGGTGTCTGACACACAGTAGGCACTATGTAGATATTAGCTATTATTATTAATTCCAACTCTTCCATTAACCAACTAAGTGACTGGGCAAACCACCTTTTCCTCTTTGAGTCTCAATTTTCCAATCTGTAAAATGAAAGCGTTTAGCACTTACTATCTGCCAAGCACTGTGCTAAAGCCTGGAGAAAGAAATATAAAAGCAAAGATATTTCCTGCCTTTGCCCACAACACAGACAGGAAAGTAGTGACCAGGGAGAGGTACCTGGGCCCAGAAAAGTGGTGGCGAGAGAGGCACAGGCAGAAATAATAGTAAAGGGTGAGGTTGGGGATGATGAGGGGAAGAGAGACAAAGAAAAACAGAGAGGTGATTGTGAGTAAGGCTTTCTTGAAATAGCAATGTGAAAGAGGAAGTCACTAATCAGAGGAGCAGGGAACCAGTACAAAAGTTCATCCAGGATAATGAGAAGTTTGGTGAAGAAGCTGTGAAGGAGATGACCAGACAGGAAGAAGAGATAAATTTCTAAGATATTGTCCAGTTCCACAAATTCTAGTCCATGGGAAATTTGGTTATGTGAGTTTGGGAGAGAAATGTATGTTACTGAGATATTTTTAAACTCCAAATCATATGACTAGATATTCTTTGGGAAAAACTAAAAACATGTTTTAAATGATTAACAGGTTGATCTCAGTTCAAGAATGATTCCTCCCTCCCACCTTTTTTTGAAAAGTATTTTTTTCCTCTCTCAGTTTTAAAGAGTTTCAAGATGATGATTTTTCCTAAGAGAACAAACAAAACCTACATCAGTATCCTCCAAATGAGATACATCTGTAGATTTAGTTTGCCCCAACTGAGGCCAAAGCATGCATTTCTTTGGCTCCATCTCATCCATCTGGCTGGTTAACCACAGTACACCAATAAGAAGGGGGGGAAGGATGTAATTAAGTAATGCCTTGTTCCCTTGACAATTAAACACAAATGCATTTTAATCATAACATTATACTATATCCTGATTCTCTGACTTTCCTTCTTTATTCGTGGGTTAACATGGTAAATATTCAATTCACTCCTACATCAGGAAAGTCCACAAACATTAACTATTCTGCAATCTATTCTGGACCAGAGTCAATGCCAAGTCAAAATATGTCAGATACAGCTGCAGGCATTTGAGTTGTCCTGCCCTGAAAAGGCTGAGTTTGAAAGTGAGTGAGAAAAGGAAACACACACACACACACACACATGCTTACCCCAAAACCCACTAAGTAAAATATAGAAGCTATATTTCTTGAATTCCAGTTTGATTCTGAGACAAATAATTACAGATCTATCTTCTCTTATTTCATTTATTTGGGAATTTGTCTGATTTTTTTTAATTACATGTTTATTTTCATTCTAGTTCAATGTCCAGAACCAAGAGCATATTTGTGATCATTACATGTTGGTATTTCCTTTCCTCATTCTTGTTCTTCTCTCCCACTCTCCTTCCCTCTATTCTTTCTTCTTTTTTTAAAAAAATCATTACAGACTATTTTTGAACTGGGCCCACTTTCACACACTAAAATTCAGATGAAGAAGGAGAAGGAGGGGGAGGAAATCCAGGGAAGCCCTGCCAACTGAAAGCTATTCTGCTTTGGGAAAAAGGAAGGCGTGCTCAATGGAAACACAGGCTGGGTTCTGATGGCGTTAAAACTTCTTTTCCCTCTCCCTTTCCCTTGGTGTCCCTGAAACTTCATGCAGCAGCCCAAGCTGAGGGGAAAAGTGAAAAATTGAGGTTAAAATAGAAAGAGACTATAGAGAGAAAAGGAGGGGAGAGGGAAAGAAAACAAATCAAGAGAGGAGGAGGAATGATGGAGATGAAGGAAAAATACACCAGAGATTAGAGGGAGAACAAATAAAGGAAAGGAACAGGAAAAATGAGAGAATGTCTGAAAAAATAAAGAGGGGAATGAGGAAGATGAAGGAAAAAGGAGGGAGGGAATTAGGGGAAGAACAAATAAAGGGAAAAATGAGGAAGAAGAAAGGAAAGGATGTTGGGAAAAATAAAGAGGGCAATGAGAGAAGATGAAGAAAAAGAAAAGGGGGGAATGAAAGAGATGAAGAAGGAAGGAGAGCAAGGAGAGGAAATAGTAATGACAAGGAATGGAAAGGACTAAAAGAAGGAGATGAGTGAGGCAAAGAAAGGAAAGGGATAAAGGGATAGAAAAGAAGAGAAAGAAGGAGGGATGGGAAGGAAAGAGAGAAACAGAAAAAAGCAAGACCAGGGCAGGAATGAGGGAATACATAAGGGTGGAAAGAGGGAGGGCGGGTGACTGAGGGAATGGAGAGCAGGGAGGGCCTGAGAGTGGGCTCACCGCCCGCCCGCCCGTCCGCCCCTCCCAGTCCCACCCTCTCCCTCCCTTCCTCCTTCCCTAACCGGGATACCCGGAGCCCTCCGTTAAGGCGGGAGGCTCAGCAACCTTCTCCCACCGAAGAGGCCAGAGTCGGGCCATGGGCAGCGGGAGCAGCAGAAGCAGGAGGGCGCGGAGGCAGCTGCGTAGCCCTAACAGGAACCCAGGGGTCCCTGGTGTCCAGGAGTTGGGCGATGGTCAACAGGATACTGAGGCCTGCCAGGAGGAGGAGGACGGGAAGGATGGGCAGCAGGAAGGCTCGAGAAAAGGGGCCCACGGGGATTGTGCTGTCCAAGACTGTGAGTCGCCCCCAAATGGGAAAGAGAAGGAGCCGGAGTCAGAGTCACTGCTGCTGGACCAGGTATTGGCCGAGTCGGAGGCCTGGGACCCAACATTCGAACCCTGGCCAAGTCGGGCCTCCCACTCTCGGCCCGGACCGAACTCACACCTGGGTGGGGCTCCCCGCTCTCAGTCGAAATTCAGCTGCGTTGGAGAGCGCAAGGTGAGTGATAAAAATCCGCTGCAACCCCCATCCTGTTCAGTCTCCGGCATCAACCTGCGCCTCCCTCTTTAGCCTCTCTTTGACTTCAGTAGAGACTTACCAGGTACCCCAAAACCTACTCTCCTCTGACCTACCAGCTCTTGTGCGACTTATTCTTCCCATCGCGTCTCCCTCATTCTACCCGGAATTCCAATTTCTCTGCTTCCCTTAGGTCGCAAAGCCGACCCCTGATTAGCCTTGGACTCAAAACATCATCTTCAGGGACACGAGGGGGATTAGGGGGTCGGGGGCAAGCTGAAGATTTCACTGTCTGGAAACTTTCCTCGGAACCTCCTCCCCCCAACCCCTACCCGCTCCCAATTCTCTTTCTCCTCCCATTCACTCCCCTCTAGCTCTCTTCTATTCCTCCTTCCCTCCCTCCTGTTCTCTATCGTTCCTGATCTCACTTCTCTCCTGAAATTTTTTCTTTTCCTCACTCCTTTTCCCCTCCTCACTTTCTTTCCTCTAAATCTCCCCCACTTCTCCCCATATCTTCTCTCTGACACAGAGTCATAGTTAGGATCTTAAATGATCTTGACGGACTAGAACATCAGATTGAAGCTAATAAAAGGAAATTTAATAAGAATACATAGAAACCCTTAAACTTTGGTTCAAAAAAATTGATTTCAAGAACACAGAAGAGAGAAGGCAGTCATTAGCTAGGAGTTCATCTGAAAAAAAAAGATATGAGAGTATTGGTGATGGACTGCAACCTTAATAAGTCAACCTAATAAGTCAAACAGCCAAAAACAAACCAAAACCAACAAAAAACCCTAAGGCCATCTTAATACTTAGGAGAACCAGAGTTTCCAATATTAAGGAACTGATAGCCCCATCATATTCTGTCCTGGTTGGCTCACATCTGGAAATGTATGTTCATGTCTTGGCACCACATTTCAAAAAGGACATTGTAGGTGGTATAGTGGATCACAATGTTTCCTGCTTTAAAAAGCTGTATGTCCCTGAGCAAGTTATTTATCCTCTCAGCCTCAGTCCTTATCTGTAATATGGGGATAATAGCATCTTCCTCCCAGAGGATAAAATGAGATAATATTTATAAAGGGCATTGCTCTGTAAGTGCTAGTTATTATCTTCATCATCAAGAGGAGAGCAATCCAAATTGCAGGGGATTTTAGTTTAATGTCAGATGAGAAGGAGGAATTGAAAGAATTAGAGAAAGAAGAAGGGAGGTGGGTAGTAGTGAATGATAACTATCTTTAGGCATTTGAGAGATCATCATATAATAGAGATTAAACTTACTCTGTTTGACCTTAAATCAAATGCCATAGAGATGGTACAAAGAGGTAAATTTGGGCTTGATAACAGTAAAACTTCCTAATAATTATAGCTATCCCCAAAATGAATGGGATATTAAATGAGATGTAGTGGGTCACACCACCCCTCCCTTTGGAGATCATCAAGGGGAATCTGGATCAACACTTGTTAAGTAGGTTGTACAAGGAGTGTTTGGGGGATATTGGTTGGACTGGATTGATGCTGACATCCCTTTCAACTCTGAGATTCTGTGATTCTCTCTATCTTCCAATTGTTCTGTGTGTATGTGTCTGTCTCTGTCCCTATCCCTCTCCCTCTGTGTGTGTGTGTTTTTGTCTGTCTTTCTCTCTCTCTTTCCCTCTATCTCTCTGCTTCTGGCTTTGTCTATATCTCTGTCTAGCTTTCTCTGCTTCTGTTTCCCTCCCTCTCTCTGCCTTTCTTCCTTTCCCTTTACGTCTTCCTTTCTCTTTCCTCTCTAATAAAGGAGCTAAATAGTAGCAAGGACCTCTGAATACTAAAACCACAAGTGGTTTTCCTTGTACAGCTCTAGGTTAAGGCCCAAAGGCAAAGGAAGTTGGGATCTTATGGTGTAATCTTGGTCCACTATAGAACATCAGAGCTGAAAGGAACTTTAGAGAATATCTTTACAGGATAGACTTTACATGAAGGAAACTGAGGCTTTTGGATTAATCCAAGGTCACAAAGCAAATTCATAGCAGAACTGAGCTTTATATTCCTCGTTTCCTTTCCCAGCCACTTAAAATAATAATCCTAAAAGAAAAAAATTTTTTAAAACACCTTGATTTTAAGGGTTTTGCTGCCCTTTCCTTCTGAATGAACAGGGAATTAAGGTCTTTAACACCATGGAGAATCACTTGATCTGGGAGTATTGTCAAAGGTTGCTAACATTTCTCCTGAAGGATCAACAGCAGGGTCTAAAGAAACAGAAAAAGAAGTCCTAAATACTTATTTGTAACTCAGAGGTTTTTCTTGACAATTATTTTTAAATGAGGTTAATGAGTAGAGTGCTAGATCTGGAGTCAAGAAAACTTTAGTTCAAATTTAGATTCAAACACATAGAAGTTGTGTAATCCTGGGCAAGCCACCTAACTTCTGCCTCTAGTTCTATAGCTGTATATAATCATAATCATAATCATAATCACTTAATTCCCTGGGTTATTGGGAGGAATAAATAAAAATATTTGTAAAACATATAAATTCTAACTATGTTCATGTTAATTATCCATCATTATAACAATGAATCTTTAAAATTGCATCAGCATTTAATTATATAAAGTTAAAAAAAAAAAAAGTAACAGTCCTGGGAGGGAGAAAAAAGAAACCTCTCTCCTGAAGTGAATCTGATCTCCCAGTGGGGAGCCAGGTTTTAATGTTCTTTTGTTTCCTAAGGCCTCTGATAAACTCAGATGGTAACTGAGGGAGAACAAAAGGGAGAATGGTGTCTGTGTGTGTATATGTGTGTGTGTGTTTTGTTTTGTTTTGTTTTTTTGCAGTCTGATTAGATATTTGTTTTTGGCCCTTGAAGTTCCAGGTAGAAGGACAGTAGAGAGGCATTTAAAGAAAGATAATGCAATCCTGAGAAAATGTCTGTTTGGAGATGATTCTTTATAGACTACGCCTTTAAACAGTGTATCCTTGGCAACAGCAGCCCCAGGTCACATGACACAATAGACTCTTCACCCTGGAAAGGACCTTAGAGATAACCCAAGTCTGAGTTGCTCATTTTACAGGTAAAGAAGTGATGGCCCCTAGAGAGCTAAGACAATTTCCCTGAGGTTACAGAGGTACATTTCCTGTCAGGGTTCTTTTCATGGCACCCTATGTCTCTCAGGAGAGGATGATAATTATCATTAAAAACAATAACACCAAGGTCATACAGCTAGAAGGGACCACCTTAGAGGCCAGCTAGTCCAACTCCTTCATTTTATCAGTGAAGAAACAGTTCCAGAAAAGTAGAAACTTTCCCCCTTGGATAAGTGACTTGCCCACTTACACACTTCTTACAGTCTAATGAGGGACACACATGCAGACAACTCAATTTATCATTTGTTCAGTTATGTCCAATTCTTTGTGACCACAATGGGACTTTCTTAGCAAAGATACTGGAGTGGTTTGTCATTTCCTTAGCCAGTTCATTTTACAGATAAGGACACTGAGGCAAACAGGGTTAAGGGACTTGGCCAAAGTCACATAGCTACAAAGTCCCTTAGCAGGATTTGAACTCAGGTCTTACTCTATCCATTTCACCATGGTATACAAGTATATTTGTGTGTGTATACATACATACCTATATGTATATGTATATATATACATTGTATATATGTGTGTATGTGGGTGTGTATATATATACACACACACACATATATATACATACATATATATTGTGTATGTACACACACACACACACACACACACACACACACACACAGAGAAAGAGAGATAAAATTGGAGATAATTGCCAGAGGGAGGCAGTAAGATTAAAGAAGTCCAAAGAAGGCTTCTTTCAGGAGAGACTCTAGCTGATATTCAAAGAAAGACACTGACTTAATAATAGTAGTAATAATAACGACATTTATTTAGTACTTTAAAGCTTACAGAGACCCTCTTAAACATTCTTGGAGATAGGTGTTCCTCCCAATTTACCAATATAAATTAATTTTGTACATTATTTTTCATATATTATTTTGTGTGTGTATATATAAGTGTGTGTGTATGCATATACATACACATATATCTTTTCCTAATAGAATATAAAGAGTTCACCAGAATACTTACACATAGTTGGTGCTTAATAAATGCTTGTTTCCTTTTCTTTTGCTTTCTTCTTAGTTTTTAACCATGTCTCAGATATGTAAGGCTTTGACCTCTAGATCAATAAAGTAATTTTAAAGCTTCTAGCAATTTTGTTCTAGAAAACCTTTTTCTTTTTTTAGGCTTAAAATTTCATTGATATATTTTATCTTCAGGTTTAACAAACACTTTCTGACACTCAAACAAGGTATATTCTTAAAATACAGTTAGTTCCTTTATTGAAAATTAATAGATGGATAAGCCATTTAATTTGACAATTTGATACTAGCATTCTTTTTTATCAGTTTTGGATACTGTCCATATTGACTTATATTGTTGTAGTCATTGTGTAAATGTATAAATATATGTATTGCATAAATGCATATATACATATGCATACACACACACACACACATATATAGTTTTCTTGGTTGGCTTTTTCTGTATCAATTCACACAAGTGTTTCCAAATTCATTTCCCATATTTCTCTGAATTCTTTAGTCATCATTTCTTACTGTGCAGTAACATTCTATTGTATTCATTTCTATAAATTAAGTCATCTATTCCTTGATTGCTAGACATATATTTGAAAATACATCTTTATGAATGCTTTTTGTATTTTCATAGAAGCTGAATTCATTGTCTTCTTCTCTACTTCCAAACTACCTCTTCTGAAAGTCTCTTATTTCTCACAAGGGCCCCCTACATTACAGCCACCTAGGTTCACAACTTCAGTGTTAATTCTGACTCCTCACTTCCTTAATATCACTAGTTGTCACATTAGTCTTTTCTCCTCCCACAGTTTCTGTTTACTCACTTAGCCACCTCCCTAGCTCAAACTCTAATCACCTCTCTACTAGATTATTTCACTAATCTCTCCCTTCTCCAGCATATCCTCCCCACAAATGCCAAAGTGATTTTCTTGAGGTTTTAAATCTGACCATATTACTCCCCTACTCAATTAACTTCAATAACTCCCTATCATCAAATAGAAGTGGCTCTGTTTACTTTTAAAGCCCTCCAGAAACTGACCTTAATCTACATTTTCTCATTCATTACTCCCCTTCCCACATTTTATAGTCCAGTCAAACCAACCTTCTTACTGTTCTTCACATGAAAAACTCTTGTCTTCTGCCTTTGTACCAGCTGTCCACATGCTTGGAATACATTCAGCTCTTACCTCTGCTTCTTAGAATGCTTTGTTGACTTTAAAACCATGTTCATGATACCTTCAGCATGAAGCTTTTCCTGATTGTTTCCCTTCTTCAATTTATCTTGAATATATTTTGTGTGTGCATATACAGATATATACATACACATGTAGATACACACCTGTGTATACATATAAGCATATATGGGTTTATTGCTTTCCCTAATGTAATGTAAGCTCCTTCAAGGCAGACACTATTTCATTTTTATCTTTATATTCTTAAGAACTTAGTGTAGTATCTTGTACATAGAAGATGCTTAATAAATGCTTACTGATATGGTGAGTGATTATTACTTCACAGTTTTTTCTGGGGAAAAAAGAAGAAAAATTGATTGACTACAACCTTATGATAAAAAGAAAGAACTAAGTAAAAACATCTTTGACACTCAACAGTTTGCAAGTTGGGGTTCCCAGCAGTTCATCTGCTCTCAGACTTGTGGGTTAACTTGTGGGTCTGTTAATCAATAACTAGCTCACAAGCACCCAACACTGAATTTATCTTTAATAGTAAACCAGGAGACACAATCAGCTTAAAGCAAAGGCATTACTATGATGAGATGTCAAGAATAGTAGCTGCAAAACATCCCTATAAGCCAAGGATATGGCCTCCCCCAAGTATATATAGCATCATTAGGAAGAGTAGGTATAAACTTAGGCTATGCTAGTGCTAAGGTACACAGGAATACATATAGACAAGCCAACTCACATCTCTTGTATGTGGGTTACTGATAGCCCGTTTCTCTTCTCATAATTATATATATATATATATATATACACATATATATATGCCCTAAATACCCTATATAAATATCCTATAGGGTTTTCCCTGGAACCTAAGGAAGTAATCAGGTTTATAAATATTCATTGGAGAGTGCACTCTGGAGTATGAGTGCAATTTGGGGAGGTAACCTCGAGAGGTCATTACAATAACACAGTGTTTGCTGAGACAAATTTTCAAGTTAGGGCAGAAACCAAAGCAAAGAATTTGTCTTAGGGAAATGTTAATATTAACATTTGGACGGAGGTTGAAGTGTCCATTCTATAGGACACTTTAAGAGGTCCTAGAGAAACTTCCCTTGGAATAGAGAGCCAAAATGAGACCTCCAATTAATCTGGAGTATATTGGTCTCAGAGACCAAATGCCCAAATTCTGCTCCAGGCTTTGCCGCAGATTGGCTGTGACCTTGAAAAAGTGCCTTTGACACTGGACCTCAGCCTTCTTAGTTATAAAGGCAGAGGAAATCTAATTAGAATCGGATCTGGTCTATGTGGTGTCTATGTTCTTTTTCTGTGACTATGAGAAATAGCAGAAACAGGATGGCTGCCAACAAGAGGAGGGACCCTGGAAACCATTCTAACTCTGAACCTTCAAAAGGCTCAGCTCTACAAAGCAGAATTCCTTCACCAAATTTGGTTACGCTACTTGGCAGTTCATCAGGATCTTCTGGGAGTTTGTGTTGGAAATGTGTTTAGGACAAAGGAACAATGTAAGGATAGGCCAAAGATCCTGGAGTTGGGCTTCTTAAAATGCCCAAGCCTGTTGTGATTTTGGGGGGGGG